>VMDO01014143.1:0-55603 GCA_007922755.1 Pedetes capensis | reverse complement strand
GAGGAGGAGGAGAAAGAGAAGAGAATAGAACTGGAACCAGGAACAGGTCATAGTTTTGACTAGACCTTATGGAACTCACTCTCTTTCCATAGTCCTCTTTCCATTAACTTCAGGGCTTCCTCATTCTCATTTGTTAAATAAGTCAGGAGTCACAGCCTGGGAAAAGCTAGAGGAGGTATGGCAGGCCTCCTTGAAATGGTTATAAGAAAAAGCTCTTGAAAGCGATTACCTCTGCAGCAATGGAATGGAATGACATGAACACAGGGCTATGTGTCCTATATTCACAGTAAAAGGGCCTAAGAATGTTTTCTCATTGAAAAGGTGAGGTGAGGAGGGAAATGGGAGACATGGCCAATGAGGTGAAAGAATAACAAATATTAACAAGAAGACAAGATGGAATGAAGTGTCTTGAAATATGCATGCTGGTAGCTGACAGTGAGCCAGGATGAATCAAGGTGTGAGAGGTTAGGTCAAGCAAGCAATTTCTTTCATGGTTTTACTGGGGGCTAGGAATAAAAACCTCATCATTATCAAAACACAACACTAACATGAAGAGGTGAAATAATTTATCCTTAAATAACAGGCTGACCTATTCAGAATTGTAATTTTAATATAAGACTAACCTTTGAAAATAGATCAAGTGATATAAATTATTAAGGAGAAGACATTCGTCAGGAAGATGGTGTCTATTAGTAATTTTATGCATGAAGTGTCACCTCCTCAAGTACAGTTGTGGCTGCCTCTGCACAGAGCGAAAACGAAGAACTCAGTTACCCTTTCATGCCATGTTCAGCTGATTTTAATCAGTGTTGCTTCTGTCAGATGGGATGAAAAGGCTAAAGTGTGAACTCCTCTGTGGATGTATACTCCATGCCTCCCACCTCCTTTGAGGTGGCTGGACTGGAGTTTTCCTGGTGCTAAGAAAACAGACACATTTTGAGCAGAATTTTTTTCTTTTTTTTCCTGTATGAGAAAACATTTAAATCAGTTGGTCGAAGCACAAAATATTTGGTGAGGCCTATCTAGCACTAGGCTAAGTGTTAGGTGGAGGAGGGAGAGACAGAGGAGTATAAGATGCTCCACATCCTCAAGGGGTTTAATGTCAACATGCAGAAGAGACCCGAACTGAGTGCAGCCTCATCCCATTTATAGCAAGGGTAATTTGTTGTAGCTGTGAGCTTCAGTTTCTTTGGAAGATGAGGATGGTGTGGTTTCCTGGCTCACAGAGTTGTGAAGAATCACCAGGTTTTTTTCTGGAAACAGCAATTCGCAGTGCTTGGCACATGCTCAGTTACAAGTAGAATTATATAAAGTAGTTATTGGTTGTTATTACTGGTAGTTCTCTCTCACCACTGTCTTCAGTGGGGTGGGGGAAGCTTTTCACACCACCAACCAGCCTCATTCTTTTGAGGTTTAGGGTTTTCTCTTTCTCTCAGGAAGTCATAAGCTGATGACAAGCCCACACTGTTGAGAAAATGTTGCTTATATGGAATCCATTGGATAGAGACCAAGCAAAGGCTCAGAGCCCAGAGAGCTGCTGCTCCAGCTGGCTGTGCTCAGTGGGAGGACCACTTGTCCACTTAGGAAGTCCCGTAGTACTGGATGCACGGGCTCACCAAGACAGAGCCTGGGAAGTCAGTGGCTGCCCAGTTAGGTTCCCTGGGAGTCTCAGGGGCTCGGAGGTCAGATGCTTCCTCCAGGTGAACTTGGTGATCCATCTCCATGATTGTTGTTTTTGTTGTTGTTAGGTTAGGTGCTATAGGAGTTGGTGTCTGACTCATAGTGACCCTACGTACAACAGGCAAAACACTATTGTCAGTGCTTCTCCGTTATTCACAGGGTTTTCAATTGCTGATTATTTCTTGGGCATGGGCTGCTGGGTCCTTCTCCCAAGCCTACAGCACCTGGTGTTCCCAGGTGGTCTCCTATCCAAGTACTAACCAGGCTGACTCTGCTTAGCTTCCCAGATCTGACAGGATTGGATGCCACAGTGGTAGGGCTGCAGGTATCTCCATAATGATAGTGTGATAATGACTCTGCCCATCACTCCCCCATCAAATGGTTCCACGTGGTCCAGTCCATCAAAATTCCAGACCCATGACCTCCCCCTCCTCCCACCCTCCTTTTCTTTCCCCTTGTGTAGTCCATTCCATCCTTGTTTAGGGGATCCCTAGGTATGGCAATTTTTCTTTCAAATCTAGTTTTACAGCACAAACTTTGTCCCTCATATTTTAAGCGTTTAAATGTTTGAACAGCAAAATAGCCTGGCTCTTGTGACCCAGAAAATGTGCTAAAAAACTCAGTTTTTCTGTTCTTCTGCCCTATCAGCCATCCTAGATGCAAAGACAACCTGAGAGGGAATGATGGCCAGGTGGCCCAGTGCTTAGAGGATACACAGGATTGGGTGAGGGGATAGTTTCTGTTTATGCCTCAAATTACTGTTCTGTAAAACTACTGTCTCCTTCTCCTGCCCCTTCTTTCTCTCTCCTTCCTCTCCTATTCTTGATGCTGATGCTGATGCCTGTTTTAACAGAAAGTAAGCAGGCTTAGAAAAGTTCATACTGTGTCAGTTGGGCGTTCCAAGAAAGAATTGTTGAGACTCAGTTTGGAGCACAAGTGGTTGGTGACTTCTGCGAAAGACAGAGGGAGAAGAAACAGCGGATCAGGAAAGCTGTTAAATCGAAGTGTCCCACTGACACCTATGGAAGGCAAAGAGGGAGGGAGCAGGATTTTGGTGAGTGACAGGCTTGGACCATGGTGCACATCCCACAGAAAGTGGGAGATCAGAACACAGGTTCCATTAGAGGAGCCCCATGTTGAGCAGAAAGGATAGATGAGGCCCTGGTACCGTGCCATGTTTGGTCATTAACTGAGAATGACCACTGTCTGAGAAAAGCCCAGCCTTGGCTCAAAGTTCAAATAGATCTTGAAGGTGCTGCACCTGCAGGCTGTTGGCCAACTGTGGCCCTTGTCACTGGGTGGTTGGTCTCTTCAGGAAGGAGAACCGCTGGTGCACTGTCACATGGGCTGAACATGCTGTGGCCATGTAAGCAACATGGAAGGAAAGAGTTCAGAACTGGGGCTGGAACCCAGCGCCTTGAAGCTTGGTCTAGTGTTCTTTCTACTCTACCTTGAAATTTTTGAGATGGTAAATAATTAATAATGATGAATAATTACACATTAAATGTCATAGTGTAGACATGGAGCGCTGCTGAGCTTCAGAGATTTTTGAGGAATCTGTGTAGATTACTGAATCAGAGCCAATCTCCTTTGGAAGTCATGCCACCCCAAGACAAATAATCCACATAAGAAAGGAGCCATGGTATATACAGCTAGAGTTACTTGATTTGCCAGTCTCCTCTGACAGTGCCCCATCCCATGCCACACTACCTGCCTTGGGGGTTTCATCCTGTTGGTAAAGCACTATTTCTGGCAAGCAGAGACTGTTTAACCCTGAGATTTATTGGAATTACTATTGGGCCGTAGGCATGATGCATGATAAACTTGTTCTTCTAACCATTTGGCCAGAGGCCATGTGACAGTGGACAGTTCTTGAGGGATAGCAGCTGTGACTTAGTATGTAACTGAAGTATAACATTTTTACAAGGTCAACTTAAAGGCAGGGTCACAAGGTTATGTCAGAAAGTGTCAATACTCAGCAGCATGGCTGGAGTTCCAGTCTCACCTGCCGATATGCTGGCAACCAAAGTTTTACATTGCTCACATTGAGGCCAAGTCTTCGTATTGTCAGCCTGTGCTCAGGAATATTCAGATATCCTCGCTGGCTTGTATTTAGATAAGAATAGTGATAATACAAAAACACTGCTCCTTATGGCCCAAACTTTATATTGCCAACATTTTCCAGGAAGTTTTTTAGTGAGGTTTTTGGGGGAAGTATGTTACTGCTCTTATAGTTATATAGAAGTTTAAACTTTATTAATAATGCTGATAAATATAGTGATGGTTAATTTTTTTTCAATGCTGAGCAAGGAACTTCACTAAATGTATTTTATCCCCTTTAACCCTTGGAATGGGCTGGGATTTAGCTCAGTTGGTAGAGCACTGCTCTGTGGTCTCTGAGGTCCCAAGTTCGATTCCCAGCACCGCAAAAATGGGAGAAGGATGTGGCAACCCACACCCAAGGCAATCCCGAAACAGTCTGCCATTGAAAACCCTATGAGGGTCGCTCTGAGTCAGACACAACTTGACAGCACCTAACAACAACAACCACCACCCTTGGAATAACCGTAAGAGGTAGGTAGTATTTCCTTCTTTCACAAATGAAGGAATGAAGGTTGGAGAGGGGAGTAACTTGTTCAAGTTTGCATCAGTGGTAAAAGATGAGGCATGGATCCAACTCTTTCTGATTCAAAGCTCATTTTTTAATTCCTTACTCTATATACTTTCTTTACTATTTTATTGAGTACAACCAAAATCATACATTCTTAACATGGGCAGTCTGAGATTCCAAGTTAGTTAGGGGAAGTCTAAACTAGAACTCTTGGCTCCAGGCTCTTTCACTCTGTTAAGCCAAGTAAGCCAGGTGATCCCCATTGCTGGAGTGTGCCTTTGGTGCTCCTTGGTGATACCAAGAGGTCTTCTTGTTTCTGAGCTGGGCATAGGCTTTTTGTTTTCACTCCATTTCAAGATTGCTGCTACTTATTTCTTTATCAAAGAGTTCCTGAGCCTCTGGAAAATTGCTAGGAAACGGAACAAAGACAGAAAATTGCCCAGATGAGGTGTGCATGTCAAACTGTCCTAGCTGGTCTTTATTTTATGTCTTTAAACTCCCAGAGCATTTATAGTGAAGCACCTGTGGCTCACTGTGCTACCAGTGGAAGATTGTGTGTCATGGGTGAAAGCATATAAAATGAAGAAATAGGCATCCAAAATGATGGTAAGTCATTCATCAAAACTTCTTGTGTGCCAACACAGAGAACATTCGGTCAGGATCTCCTCCTGCCTTCCCTCCCATCCATTTCAGCAGCCACCAAGTCTTTCTGTCTGCACGTTGTTATTTTTATCTGTAATTTTGGGCAAAGTGAAGTATCAGCAGTTGGAGGATGACTTTGGGAAAGACATTTTTATTGCTTAAATGATTCTTTTCAGGAAGACAACTGAAGCCAAAAAGGGATCATTGCAAATCTAAGGAGCTTGAGGAAATTTACACCCTTTAAGGTATTTTAAGCCTTCAGAACTATTTTGAGTGAAAAGGCTTATTTTGGGCTTGTTTCTTTAGGCTGTTTAGGTCCTGTTTCTTTAGGCTGGAGCTAGACTTTAGCCAGCTGATGCAGTGTTAGGGAGTGCTGGCTCTTGAGCCACACTGTCCTGGTTCAAATCCTGCACCTACCAGCTAGGTGGGTGACTTCACTTCCCTGTGCCTTGATTCCTTATATAAAAATTGGGGCAGGGAAACAATACCTGTAAACAAGTACCTACTTAATGGTGTTTTTGTGAGGATTATCTGAAGTCCACAACAATGCTTATGTTGATTTGAGGTTCTGAGTTGAAAATGACTCAAATCTGGACCCAAGCCACCATAGGCAAAAAGATGCTTATTGTTCACCAAGATGCAGAAGTCTGGGAGTAGGGCTGGATTCAGGGCTCAAACAACGTGATCAGAACTTTGTATTTCTAACAAGGTGGCAGGAGAACCCCTATTTCTGTTTAGGGAGAGGTGGTATCATTGGTGTTGATTGGCCATCATGTCCATCTCTGAGCCAATATTGAGGCTGGTACTGGACCATATATGATGCTGTAGTTGGCATAGACCTGGGTTCCATGACCTACCCCAAGAGCTGGGGTTGGATTCAGCTTGGAATACCATGTGGCCTGAGTATGTGTGCATGTGATTACCCCCTGAACTGGGGTTGGTTACTGGAGGGGTAACAAAAACAGATATCTACCATACATGCTCAGCACAGTGAATGCTTAGATGATTTACTGGATCCCCTATAAAAGCACCCAGTGAATGGAATCAGCACCTTCTTCATTGCTAACATCATCATTGCTACCATCATCACTACCATCACCATCATCATCATCATCTTGGCTGCTCGTAAGGAAGGGACACCAGAGCAAGTACCTTTGTGATACTTAATGTAGTGATTACATTCCATGCTGGGCATTAAGAAAATGCATTCCTACCTCACCCCAGCCAACTACTTATCAATGTTCCTTCACCCCATGCCTTTGCCTTTGCTGTTTTCCCAGCCCCATGTTGCCATCCTCATTTTCTTGCTAGTTACTTAAAAAATACACCTATCCTTCAAAACCCACCCCATCTTTGGAGCCCTGTGCCTCCAGTACTCCTAATCTCTTTTGTCTCAGAAGGGCTACAGTTGTCAGTGTCTGTACTATAAAGCATTCTGAGAAGGCAATCTCCTTAAAACTTATGCAGTACTGTAAAACACTGTGCCTTCTATTTAACATGCAACTCTATAGTATTTACTATGTAATTATTCTACTATATTGTGATGGTTTAGCATACAGGGCTTCAGGATCAGACATATTTTCTTAACCAACTTAATGTTGGAAACTGGTGCAAATTATGGAAACTTTTGAGCTTCAGTTTCTTCATCTGTATGGAGAGGGTGATAGTACCCACTCTTCATGAGATAATGCACATGAGCAAACACTGAGTGTTCATCACACACACATCATAACCCACTTGAAAGTAGGGGATATTCTCCACCATCTTTATCCCTAACTTTGCTCCTTTAAAAATTAGCTTTTTTTATGTAGCTTAAGACTAATAGCAAGAATCACAGGCTATATATAAATGTTATAACATTAAAAAGTTATAACTGAGCAAAGGTTTGAGGAATTTTTGAAATACAAAAATTCTATGACTTTCTCAAGTTTCAAGGTCAGCCAGGCACAGTGGTGCATGCCTATAATTCCAGCAACTCAGGAGACAGAGGCAGGAGGATTGAAAATTCGGGGCCAGAGGTATCCTGGGTAATTTAGCGAGGCCCTGTCTCAAAAATAAAAAGAGAAAAATGGGCTGCAGTGTGCTCAGTGGTCGAGTGCTCACAAAGTGCTTGTGAGGTTTTGGGTTCAACCAACCAGTAAAGCAAAAAAAAAAAAGAAAAAAAAAATCATGGTCCCTTCTACATCAAAGATTCTATAAAATATCACATGATGAAATTTCTTCTATGTTGGCTCAGTTTTTGTCCTGGTGCCTCACTCCCCTTTTCACCCCTGTGGACAGCGTGCCTAACCTTGCACTTCATAGGAGGTGTAGTGACAGATACTAAGTAATTTGTCCAGCTTGTGCCATGGAGCAAAACCAGAAGTGATACATTACAAGAGCTGCAAATGTTCTTTCCCTGAAAATGACATAAATATTACATTTTGCTGAAAAATGGCATATGTGCATTGGAGCCATTAAGAATTCTCACAAAAGTAGGAAAACAAAGAGGCCCACTAACGTCCTCTTAATAAAGCCTGGTCTCCACTGACAGGACCCAAAATAAATGCACTGCATTGGTGACTCACTGCAAGCTTTGGGCAGCAGCTGGCTGTCTGCTCAGGAGATGCAGAAATCTTTCCTTCTCTGTGTTCAGTGAGAGCAGGGTGGTGGCACAGGAGGCTTGACTGGCAGCTGGTAGGATGCAAGACTGAGCCTAGGCCTTGACCTCTATGAGGGGTGCATTCTGGTTAATGTGGTTATATTTTAGTCAGTGATTTTTAGTTGTGAGGGACACAAACCTACTGAAACAGTTTTCTCAAGAGTGGTATAGATTATTTTTTTGAAGTAAAATTCTCATAACATAGAAGTTATCATTTTAGTCATAAAGTGTACACGTCAGTGTCTTCTAGGACTTTCAGTGTATTGTGCCATAGTCATCACTACCTATTTCTAGAACTTTTACAGCACTCAGAAGATGAAACTCCTCATCCATTAAGCAATCACTTCCCATTTCTCTCTCTCTCTCCCTTGGAAACCTGTCTGCTTTCTGTCTCTTTGTATTTGCCTATTTTGATCATTTTATGTAAATAGAATTATGTTAAATGAAGATTCTGGGTCTACTTTCACTTAGCATTGTTTTCAAGGTCCATCCGCATTGTGGCAGGTATAGATAGGTACGTCATTTCTTTTCATGGTTGAATAATATTCCATTGTATGGATATACCATATTTTATATATCTGTTCATTAGCTGATGGACATTTGGGTTACATCCATGTTGTGGCTATTATGAACAGATTATCAAATTTTGCTTTTCTGTGATGTGGGAAAATTTCTGTCAAGATAGTTCTATACAATCTCTCAGTTCAGGTAATCCACAGAGATTAAAAAGGGGTCTATACTCAGTTCCAAGATCCTAGGGAAGAGAGTCTCATAGGTATGGTCATGTGGTAGAGTCAGTGAGACAGACCCTGGGACCCAGGTCAGGGAAGCTTCTCTAAAAAGGACTTGGGAGGGCAGAGCAGACGTGCCATACAAATAAATGGAGTTTTACTTCTGTTTTGCAAATGAGCTCCATGATGTTGAGGCCTCTGTCTCCTCAGTATTGAAATGTGTATCCTACTGGATCTGATAAACATCCTAAGACTGGAATCACAAGCTCATGAGATGCTCTCAAGCTGTAAGAGCTGGAAGATCCATGTGTACCAGTCTTCCATCTCTGGCTTTCCTCTGGCATGTTAATGATCCTTTCCTCCGGGTCCCAGTCTGCTTGACCTACACCCCTATCACAGCTCTATCATGCTGTGTTCCCTCTCCTGCATTTGCTTGGCTGGTGTATGAGGTCCCAGGTATGAGGAGGGCAGGCAGGATATCTGAGTGCCCAGAACTAAGCTGGGGTACCTGACACATAGTAGTTGCTCAGTAAAAGGGAAGCCAGTGAGTGGTGGGAGATCTACTCATCCTTTCCTCACCCTTCTTTCATTTCTGCATTTGACAGTGATGCCACACCATCCAGGGCCAAGTGACTGACCCTTTTCTCTCAGCCTTGACTTTGTTTTCTCCCCTGTGAATCTCCACCCCATGGTCTCTCTGAAAACCAAATAGATATACTGACAACCGCACTTGCCTCAGTAGACAGGCAGTGGGGTCCAGGAGATGCTGCAGAGCAGGAAGCATGAGGATGTTGATGTCAGACTTCTCAGCCCGACTTTGGCTGGGTGCTCAAATGTTAACTGTATATGTGTCTGAGACATGATGCCACCTTAGATAATAGCTAAATGGGCCTTCCTGTGCCTCATTATGTGCCAGCCATAGTCATTGCATGTTCATGCGTGATATTTATTAGATTTTCTTGTGGGCTGTCCCCAAGTCATTCCGTCCCTATCACTACTTCTTCCAAAGACTCTCCAGATGCTAGCCTTTTTGCAATTCCGTAGCCTGCTTATTTTGGCAAAGAAATGGAAATGGGGTCAGCTGATTTCTGTGAGGGCTGAGTGTGAAGGATCAGTGTGTCTCAGGAGATTGTGCTATTCATAGCTGGTGTCGGGTTGCCCCTGAGCTTGTAGCTTTGCAAACAGCGTACTCTGGGCCTTTGTCCAGTGTGAGTCCCTGTTCTTTGTCCTCACTATGCTGCAGCATGCTGTGGCCACTGGGCTGCCTTACACTTGCTTTTGTCCTGTGAAGCCTAGCAAGGATGTGGCATCTAAAAGTAGTCAAGGCAAACAGAAACAAATAGCAGTGGATGCTGCATTTGAGTTTAAATGTTCTGGAATCTATGTGAGGGATGACACTGGAAATGAAAAGCATGGATGGGACATGATAGGGAATTTTCCTTTGTAGTGGAATCTGAGGGCCAGACACAAAGGTACATTGTATATAGTACAGCGTAGATATAGATATGGTCTGCAGCTGTACCACTGTGGTGTCCAATCCCGTCAGAGCTCGGAAGCTAAATAGGGTTGGGCCTGGTTAGTACTTGAATGGGAGACTGCTTGGGAAGACCAGGTGCTGTAGCCTTGGAAGAAGGATCCAGAAATCCACTCCCAAAACAATCAGCCGTTGAAAACCCTATGTATAGCACAGAAGCACTGACAATACTGTTTCACCTGTTGTACATAGGGTTGCTATGAGTTGGACATTGATTCAATAGCAACAACAACAACAACAACAACAACAACAGATATAGATACAGCAGAAAGATGCACTGTCCACTATGGTAGTGTCTAGCACTTGAAGGTGGGCTAGACTGAACTGACATGTTCTGGAAGTATAAAATAAACTCCAGGTTCTCAAGACGTCATTGCATGAAAAACAAACAAACAAAGAAACCAAACCAAACCAAAACAAAACAAAAAAACCCTCCATCCATTTTTATTGATTTTATTTATTTTTTAATTAGTAATTTTTAAGGTATAGCAGAATGTGTCTCTATCATGTTATCATACATGCATTCCATTGTACCTTGCTCAGTGTTTTCAGGTTGAAATATTTTTCATACTGAGTAAACTAAAATTTACTATAGTTATTGTTAGTAACTTCAATGTGGCTTTTTTTATCTTTCTAGATGTGGCTACTAGAAAATGTTCAACTGCATGTGTGCATTAATTTTTGTTTCTGTTGGACAGGACTGGTTTAGACATTAAGTATGTGGGCTCTGGAGACAGACACCTGGATTTGAACTCTGGCTCAGAACCACTGGCTGTGTGGCCTCAGGCACAGTGTCCTTCAACCTTTCCACAGGGACCCACTTTAATCATTTCATTTTCCAGCACAGCTCATGCCGTGCACGGAAACCAGTGTCCACACTGCAATAAAATTGATGAAACAATACTTCCTTTATGCCATGCAATACATTGTAAAACGTTCAGTTCTGTTTTATTCCCCTCCTCTCCCAGTTTCTTTCCTCTCTTGTCTATTCATTTTAAACTATTGTTATGGCCTCCTGAATTAATTTCACAACTCACAAATGGGTTGTAAACTTTGGTTTGAAAATCCAGTCTTAACCTTTTTTACCTCAGATTTCTCATCTGTAAAGCAGAACATATTACCATAATCTCTCAAGGTTTTTTTGAGAATGTACATAAGATAGTGTCTGTAAACCCCTTAGTACAATACCTGCTACATCATGAAGCACTTGGTGAATGGAAGAAAATATTATTACAGTAGTGCCCCCCTTACCTGTGGGTGATATATTCTAAGGTGTCCAGTGGATATTGAAATTGAGGTTAGTATCTAACCCTGTGTTGTTCTTGCTAGATGCCATTGAATCAGTTTTGAGTCATAGTGACACTATGTACAACAGAGCAGAAACACTCCCCTTCCTTGTGCCATGCCTGGCACTATGTCAGTGCTTCTCTGCTATTCATAGAGTTTTCAATGGCTGATTGTTTTGGGAGTGGGTTGCCTGGTCCTTTTCCCTAGCCTGCAGCACCTGGTATTCCCAGGTGGTCTCCCATCCAAGTATTAACCAGGCCGACCCTGCTTAGCTTCCAAGATCAGGTGGGATCAGAGGCTAGGTTTACATGGCTGCAGACAAACCTGCATATATTGTGTTTTTTTGTATATATACAATCAGATGTGTACATACAAAGTTTACTTTGTAAATTAGACATACTATGCAATTAGTAATAATAATTGACTACAATAAAAGGTGAATGGGGTGTCTTTCTCAAAATATCTTCTTGTATTGTACTCACCCTCCTCCCTGTGATCATGTGAGATGATATGATGCCAACATGATGAGATTAAAAGAGGTGAAGACAGGCATTGTCATACAAGCTCTGTGCAACAGTCAATCAGATAACTAAGACAGCTGCTAGCTGACTCCTGGGTGGGTACCATATACAGCATGGATACTCTGGACACAGAGATGATTTATGTGTTGGATGGGATAGTGAGGGTAGGGCATGAGATTTCAGCATACTACTCAGAATTCACTCAGAACAGTGAACAACTTAAGATTTATAGATTATTTATTTCTAGAATTTGCCATGTAATATTTTTGGACTGCAATTGAGTACAGGTCAGTGAAACTTTGAAAAGTAAAACTCTGGAGAAGTGGGGACTACCATATTCCAAAAGGGCCTTCAGTTCACCCTTGGAACACTAAGCAGTGTCTGGTGTGTAGGAAAAACACACTAAATGCTAGCTGCTCTTATGATTGATGCTATATTAATGGGCCTTTAGCTTTCATACTAATATTTCCCTCCCCCAAAAGGTCATTTGACATGAGGGTGTGCCGTATTTCCATAGTGAGAAAGGTGTCTTTAGGGCCAGTTGTCCTTATATGCTGCCTTATAGGAGCTCCTCAAGTTATTCTTTTTTGGGTGTTTTCTCTTCTCCAAGTAGGCTATAAATTCTCAGAGGACAAAGCCTGCCACCTGTTGTCCTGGATCCTCCATCAGCCCAGGACATAGAATGGACATTTGTAGCATGGGTTTCAGAGCCAAAATTCTGGGGCTCACACCTGGGCTCTGCCACTCTGTGCTCTTCAGCCTTTGGGAAGCTTCAAAACAAAGGTCTCCCTCAGTGTCCTTGCCTTTGGATGTACATAATGGACCTGCCACAGTCCTGGACATAGGACATGGAGGATGTGGTTGATGTGAATGGTTTTTATGGCATGAGCCTGGTCTGTGCTCTGAGGCTCATAATTCTCTGGCCTCACTCCTGGTATACAATAGGGCACCCCATACCCAAAGCACCCCTTCCAGATGCTGTCACACATTGGCTGGCCCTCTTGGAACTCACTGGACCCTACTTCTGACATGCCTGGAATGTTCATGAAAGCCATGTGCCCTAAGCAGGGCTTTAAGAGAGTGGAATTTTCCATCATGTCTGGCC
Organism: Pedetes capensis; assembly: GCA_007922755.1. Classification (NCBI taxonomy): domain Eukaryota; kingdom Metazoa; phylum Chordata; class Mammalia; order Rodentia; family Pedetidae; genus Pedetes; species Pedetes capensis. Next base: position 42,851 of record VMDO01014143.1, on the reverse strand, counting down.
CAGTTCTCAAGTTTCCTCTTAATCAGGCAGAAAGGGGGTGGGATTTAGCTCAGTTGGTAGAGTGCTGCTCTATGTTCTCTGAGGAACTGGATTTGATCCCCAGCACCACAAAAAATGGGAGAAGGACATGGCAGCTCAGTCCCAAAACAATCCACCATTGAAAACCCATAGCAGAAAACCATAGCAGAGAAGCACTGACACAGTGCTAGGTATGGCACAGTGTCAGGGAGTGTTTCATTCTGTTGTACATAGGGGGGCTATGAGTGGGACCCAACGTGATGGCACCTAACAACAACAACAACAGGCAGAAAGGGAAGGTGACCAGAAACTGCTCCTGGCAGCTCCCTGAGCACCTGGGCAGGGGTGGCATTGCCTTAGCAGGGTTTCCCACATAGCAGAGGAATCTGCCCCAGGATTCTGTCACCTGGTAATGGAAGCTCAGTGCTCTCTGCAGACATTACCTTTCATTTGTGAGCTGGCAGCCAGCATGTCATGTCAGCTTGCAAGCCTCAGTTCCTCCGCTTGTCAGTAAGAGAGCTGTGGGACAGTTGTGCAGTTTCAAAGCAGTTTGGCCCCATGTGCCTTTCATGCCCTCTTCCCCAACTTGACCTGTACCAGTATGTGGTGGTGACAAGGAATGGGTAGACAGAGGGTTTCTCCCATGCAGCTCATGGGTCAGGTGTGGAAATCCCCTCCTCTCTGTTCTGTTGGTGAAGGAAGGACTCCTGCCCCAGGGTTATGGGGATGGCTGGATGCTGGACAAGGTAGAGCAACAACAGGTTATGGGTCACACGTACTCCTCAAGGGGACGGCAGCCAGGAGTAGAGTGAGCATCTGGAACCAGGGCTGTGGGGGGCAGGCTTTGTCATCTTTAAAGGGGTGATGTCCCTGGCTCCCCAAGAGGACATGACTGACATGCTTGGAGAATTCCATGGACTGGCAAGGAAGTGAAGCCTTCTGCTGGGGATGAGCAAGCACCAGGCCGGGTCCCCCTGGATAAGGAAGCTTGGCCTGAAGAGCAGGTCTGGGAGGGGCTATGAGCAATGCTGTGGGGTGCTTAGTTTCAGGCATCTGAGCAGCACATTAACGATAAACCCCTGCTTTAAGCCTTGCATTGCTCCTGAAGGAGACACATTCAAAACCAGCCTTGAGCGCCAAGTGGGATGGGGTGGGGGTGGAGGTGGGGGTGGGGGGTAGCCTTCAGAGTCCAGGAGGAGTTTGGAAAGAGATGCCTAGAACTTCTGACTTTCCATCTGGGATCCTACAGGACAGAAGGTCAGCAAGAAGCCCGGGGCTGGGTCACAAGGGGCTTCAGTGTTGTGGAGGGTGATGGTCAGCCTCACTCTGCCTGTGTGAGCCTTAGAAGAGCTCCCTTAACTTGTCCATCCCTCTTCCTTTCTCCATCTCCAGTGCCTTCCATCTTCTTCCTACTCCTGCATCCCTCACCATTCTCCCTGGACCAGCAGTTCTCCCATGGTGCCATGGTTCTACCTTGGCACTTGTCAGAAATGCAGATTCTTGGGCTCCATCCAAGAGCTGTTGGATCAGAAACTCTGGGGATAGGGCCCAGAAATCTTGAGTGTTCACTATACCTCTAGGTGATCCTGATGTGGGCTCAGCCAGAGACTACTACCCTGCATAACTTTCAGTTGTTTTCCTTGACCTTGATCCTCTTCACCTGTTGTACATCTTCTTATGCTTGGAATATTTTCTGCCAACAGATTTGATACCATACTCATTATAATTAAATATCTAGAACATAAGGCCATTTCTCAATGCAGCCTTTTATCACAGTCCCTAGTTAAACTGATATCCCCTGGCCTCCAGGTTTACAGTTGGAATATCCAGCATCCTCTTCTTTGTATTCGGTTCTCAGTGGTGTGTGTTGAGCATGGCCTTTGACAGGATCAATTTGGATTCTGGGTTTGGATCCTTTTTCTACTATTTACTCTTCCACTTTGAGTGAGCCACCTAGCTTTTCTGAACTTTAATTTACTTGTCTATATAATGGATATTATAATAATAGCTACCTCTTAGGGTTGTCACGAAGATTAAACAAAATGAAATACTAAAGGCATTTGCATTCCCTGGTGTTTGGTATGTGCTCAGGAGATGTTAGAAATTATTATTCAGCTTCTAGGGTTTGAATCCCATCTTCACCATCTGAAAAAGTTCCTTTCTTGGTGCTTTTCCTTCCTCATCTGGTAAATGGGGATAATAATAGCATCAAATTAAGGGGATTATTGCGAAGAATACAGAGGAGGATGACTGCAAAATGCTGGCAGAAAGGAATGATATGGTAAAGGTCAGCTGGTGCTACCATAATCTACAGCCTGCTGTGGAGACTGCTTGGTGGTGCCCTGCCTCGCTGTCACTTGGAAAGGGCCACTGAGACACACCAGTTGGTCCTGAGGAACTGGGAGCCACCAACCCACTGGGGGAGGCACTACCAGGCTAGGCCTTCTAACCTTTTTGATTCTCTCTCCCTTTCGTGTCTGTGCTTCTCGGTGGAGATGAGTCCTGCCACTTCAGTTGAGATCTTTGCTTACAGTCTTACCAAGAACCTTTGCTGTTGCTAGACTTTAGGCAGAGGAGAAGTCTGTGGAGCTCACTGCTCCCAGTCCACAATCCCATAGTCCCTTGGGAGTTTATGGGAGTTCATGGGCTTTTGATAAAGAAGAAACCCACCAATAAGGTGGGAATGTTTGTTCACCTCAGGCACACCAAAGACACATCAGGTCCATTTTTACCTTGGCTCAGCATTCCTTTTGTCTCTGGAGACATGATTTGAAAACGGTTGTCCTCTGTCCTCAGTAGTAAGGGCTCAGATTTCTTTCTGTTGGCTTGGTCTGTCTTGGGCTATTGCTAGAATTGTGACCTATGGTGACAAGGAAAGAGAAGACTGCCCTTATTCGCTAAATACTTGCCATGCACCAAGCCTCCTACCAGGTACTCAACCAGTGCTGCTTTGTATAACCTTACTGATCCTTAAGAGGAGGGAGAAGGATGTGGAAACCCACTTCCAAAGCAATCAGCCCTTGAAAACCCTGTGAGGGTCACTGGGAGTTGAATCTGAATCTATGGTACCCAACAACAAGAAGAGGAAAGTGGTTTTATGCACATTTTATAGGCAGAAAGAATGAGGTCTGAGGAGGGTGTGTTGGGCAGGGCATACCCTTGGCATGCTGTGAAGGCACCCTTTTGTGACACGTACCTGCCTCCCTGAGCCTGACTCCATGTTCTCAGTGGTGGTCTGTTTCTCAGACTGCTCAGGACAGGCCAAGAAGGCTCCCGTGGCCCCAGGCTGCTCTCTAGCAGTGGACCAGATTTTAGTCCTTCTCCATCCTTTCATTGAAATGTGCCTGTTCTTGGTTCCATTTATTTGCTTCATGTCTTTTTCAAAGTTAATCTAATAAGTGAATTCCAGTAGAGTGCTGATGGCTCAATGTGAATGATGTGTAAAATTATTATCTCTCCCAGATGCTCTGGACTTGAGTTGTAGTAATGTTCTTTATCAGAGGGGAGCTACATGAGGAAGTGGAGGTCCAAAGCTGGAGGGATGGGCCTGGGCTATGAGCATCATGTGTCTGAGTGCAGGCATGGTCCTCATACCCTAACTTAGAGTGTAGTGGTTTTAATCAGTGAGAGTGAAGATGGTCTGTGTCTGAGGTATTGTTAGGATTGGGAGGTGTGACTTTTACAGGTGGTGGGAAGGGGATGTGGCGTACAGGTGCAGGGTTACCCTCCTAGGGTTGCTGCCCACTCCACCTGCTTTCCTTTTGTTGTATGAGGGTGTGGGGATGCCATCTGCTGGTCCAGTTTTTCAAGGAAATGGGAGCTCTGGGGACAGTCCTTCTTCCCCTGACCCATCTGCTGACTGTCCCTCTCAGAGATGTCCTGTTCACCTGACCTCACTTATAAGCAACTAAGGGCCAAATCCCTTCCATTCCAGCAGTCCCTGACCCCCTGGCCTTTTGGCATCTGTCTGCATGCCATCAGCACTTGGCATGGGGGAGGATGCAGCTCTTGTAAGGCTGGGGGTACCATGGCTTCACAACATCTCTTTATGCTGGTTGCTGCTGGGAGATTGTTTTTCAATAAGTGCAGATTACCTGACACCTGCATTGTATGCTAGCAACTAATCAGCGCATAACCAACCCATGGTGGAGTGGGAAGCTCAGGCTTCAATCTTCTTTCTGTTGTAATTTCTGTGGTGCATGCAGTAGCTTTCATGAAGGCATTGTGTTTAAGTATCACATCCCAGTGGGTCTGTTATGTCATTTAGGCCCTCAGTGTCTTCTGTAGGCTAAGTCTGAGGAGGGTCCTCACAGCTGACAATTGCTCTTGTCTGCTGACACCTGATTCAGCGGCAACTTGGCCCAAGCAGTGACAGGCCTAAGGTCACACAGCAGGAGCAGAGTTCTCTTGCAGCCTGTGTACTGGAGGTTCATTGGGCCTCTGGACTTGCCCTGACCTTCTCAGGGAGGGTCGCCATGACTGTCTGTCCACAGGCGGCTCCCTGCCCAGTCATTTCCTAGCCCAACCCCAGCAGAATTCCTCCTGAGTACTTCCTGATTACTTACTTGTTTGCTTCTTTTCCCTCACTTTCACTTTTAAGATAGTCCACTCTATTTATTTGGTCAACAAATATTTGTTAAGCTTGTACTGTGGGCCAAGTACCTTTCTTAGAGCTAGGATTACAAAAATAAACAAGCTGGAGATGGTCCCCGCTTTCACTGAGCATGTGTTATGGTGGGGGGAGGGATGGGGTAATAAAAAAAAGTAAATAAAAGCAGAGTATATAAGAGAATGAGGAAAAATAAGGCAGGCAAGGGGACAAGGTGTACTTCTCTGTTATAGGGTGGCTGGTCAGGGAAGCTTCTGGGAGGAGATGACATTGGAGCAGAGACCCAAATGAGGTGAGAACAAAGGCGATCTGATTTGTTTTGGTCCCTGTGGCCCATGTCCTAGCCCAATGCTTGGCACAGAAAAGGGGCTCATGAAATATTTGTGAAATGAAGCAGTGGAGGAATAATGGGTGTAGAAAAGTGAATGGAACCCCAGTCTGTAGCGTTTTTCCTTGTGGGAGTCTGGCTCTTCAAGCAAGGCAGCAGGTCAGTTTACACCAAGCATTTCCTCTTACTCTATTAACCACAGGTTGACCTTCTTACAGAGAGGCTGGTTGGACATGGAGCTTTGGACTGGTAGCCCAATGATGGGGATTTTGTCTCCATGGTGATACATCAAACTTCTGCCTTACTGTCCTCATCTGTGAAATGGAGGCAATAGTTTGACTACTGACTTCATGTGGAATTGATGAAGAGAGCAAAAGCAAAAGCTGACTAAAGACATACATGCATAGATATGGAGATGAAATATGTAATAAATATGTCATGATAATATTGCTATGTAATTTTTACAATAACCTTTTGAGATAAGTACCATTGTTGTTGTTAGGTACAACAGGTGAAACACTATTGTCAGTGCTTCTCTGCTGCTCATAGGGTTTTCAATGGTGGATTGTTTTTTGGGAGTGGGTTGCTGGGTCCTTTTCCCAAGCCTACAGCACCTGGTGTTCCAAGGCGGTCTGCCATCCAAGTACTAACTAGGCCGACCCTGCTTAGCTTCTAAGATCTGATGGGATCAGACGCCACCGGGCTAGGCTGCAGGCAAAGGTGTAGCCCAGGCTGGCCTTGAACTCCAACTGCCTCATCCTCTTCAGTAAGTTGATTGCTAGCATGTGCAGCAAGGCCGGCTTAGTACCACTGGATATCTCATTATACAAATGAGAAAAGGGTAACTGAACAGTTAAGTAACTTGTCCAAGGCAATAAATTAGTCAATGGAAAGACTAGGATCTAAGTTCAGTAGTGTCTGATTCTGGAGTCTAAGCATTTAGCCTCCTTTGAATCCCACCTTCCTTTTGGGATTGTTTATATGTTGCCTTACCCTGTCTGGATTAAACAGAGATACACTCAGAGTAGAATTCAGCAATTGAAGTAATTAATAATTTACCAATAACATTACTGAAGGGAAACAATACTAGTGTGACTTTTTCCTCCTGGTATTATGCCTGAGTGTTCGCCAGCTTATTTGATTTGTTAATGTAAGTATTTATGGAGTAAAAAAGGCTTCCCAGGACACGCTCAGAAAATGAAGGGAAAAATTGAGAAGAATTGGATAGAAACCTCAAAATGGGAAAAATGGTTTCTGAGGATTTAGTCTCAAGTTTGGAAAACTGAAAGTAAAAAAACCCTTTGTAAATACCCCATTCTGATTGGACACTAAATGGACAAAGGACTCGAATGTGATTGGTCGAGCCTCTAATAAAAGTAGCTGCAGTGTAGCAGCTCTCTCTCTCTTCGCATCATCCATAGAAGCAACATTTCTCTATGGACAGCGAACAAGACAAGAACTCTCTCCAGACCACAGATGACCAGATGGCACACTCTAAGATCTTCAAGCAAGCTCAGGAAAGCCTCTTGGCCCAGCGCCTTGAAGCTGAATCTGAGGACAGTCTCTAGTCCCAGCACTGGAGGCAGAAGAGCCGCTGCTGTCCATGAGACAGCAACTAGAGCTGTTATTGCTTGTTATAGCTGTATACATTTGTTTGGGTTCCTCTCTGCCCTTATAAGGGCAGAGAGACAATAAAGAGCTGAGTTTGTCCCTGCAAGGCAAAAGTGTCCAAGGCTTTTCCTTCTCCCCTCCTCTGTTCCAGAGGTCTGTAAGAGTCTGCACCCTTCACCCAAGAGTCTTAAGGTAACAATAAGTTTAATTATTGTTATTTATGTGTGTGGCCATGCCTCCTATCTGAACATCTGGGCTGGACCAGTGAGGCATGGGGCTCCACAAGAAAATACAAGAGAACATATCACTTATCTTCAAGCTCCTTAAAAGACTGCCATTTGAAAGGATGAAGAATGTGAAATTTGCTCTTTCACCCCTTTGACCAGCCTTTTTAACTCTGTCTCTGATGAGAGACACCATCTGCCAGCTCTTCTTTTGCTGAAATGTGAAGGTTTAGTGGATGCCTGAATCCCATTAGAGTATTAAAATTTTGTGTATTCAATACTTAGGCAGGGTTTTCTAGCCAAGTTAGGGATTAGCTATCAACTTACTTGAGATCTGAGAGGAAGGCAGATTTTGCCTCTGTTTTCAGAAACTGAGACATATGACATGTTACAGGAATGTTTCTTGGCAAGTTGGATGGTGGACCTCCTGTAGCCAAAGCTATTAAGCCCCTTATCAACATGAATCCCTCAGCCTACCGTAGAATCAGAACTTCTGTGGGTTGAGTCTCAAGGAACATTTTAAGTACATTCTCTAGGTGACTTTAACGGTCAGTAAATTTTAAGAATTTCATTTTAGAACTTATACCACATCATACTTGCAAGACTTATGTTTGTTTTAGACAAAGCCTATGCAGTTCAGGTTGACCTCAAACTTGTGATCCTCCTGCCTCCACCTCTTGAGTGCTGGGATTACAGGTGTGTACTGCTGTCACCTGAGATTCATGGGGAACAGAGAGAGGCGGTTTCTGAGCACAGATTGGGAAACTGGTAGCAAAACAGTGGTACTTGTATCCGTTGTATAAATGAATATATACACAACACAGAAATTACAGTAGAGAGTATAGAATAGGTTTATTAAATATGAAGCAGTGTGAGAAAACCAAAAGTACTTAAGGAGTTGGGTAACATAAAAAATGTATTGCTATAGCAAGGTCAGCCCATGGAAACAGGTCCTCTTAGGACTGACCCTGAACGGCAGTTCTCCTGGGGTTATATAGTTTACAGGGTAGGGGTTGTCAGTTGGAACCACATGTGTACTGCCTACATGATCATCTGTAGGTGGGTTAAGCTAGTTACCATGGAAATAGGCAGGTAACATCTACATGATACAAGAAAATAGGAAGTGGCTTAAGGGTGTAGAGTACATTCAATAGACTGAGTTTAGCAATTGTAAGAAATTGGGAAGCACACATTATAGGGCAGAGACAGGCAGATAAAAAGCAAGGATAGGGGAGATGACCTACAGGATGGAATGTTTAAGTTTTAAACAGGGAACCTCAAGTTCTAGTAATTACATTTTAAGCAAACATAACATCTTAACTTTTGATTTACATTTTTCTGTAACAAAGATAGTACAACCATTAAGAAATAATTACAGAGAAGGCTGAGGCATCTGGAGACTCTTAGGTGACTCTGCAAAGGAATTTAAATTGGGTTCCCCAGGTGAATCTGCATAAGGATATTTCTATTTGCCAGGGAAACATAAAGTCAGAACAGTTAAGCAGCTTCTTGAGGGAAATGTACCTTAGACAGACAGAGAAGATGGTGGCCCAGAGAAGGGAGAGACCTGTACATGGTTGCTAGGGAAAAGAGAGAAGAGAAAAGGGCAAGAAGCAGAGAGGAAAGGAGGAGGGAAAACAGAGCACATACTTTCCCCCTAGTTTTATTTAAACTAGGGCACACTCAATGTGACATCAGCCCTGGGCACCCAGCTCTGGAAGCCTACTGTGATATGGGCCTAAGGCTTCTGTTTTGTAAATGGCTCAGTGGCTTGCATATGGGTGGAGCCCATTTGAAAATGTTGTAGGTGATGGTTTCTTCATCATGGTGGGAAAGTGGAAGCCTTTTTCAGTCCCCTTTTCTTCCATGCCTGCCAATGCCTGCTAATACCTAAGCTAACCTACCTCTTGGGGCTGGGGTTTAGCTCAGTTGGTAGAGTGCCACACTGCACTCTGAAGACCCGGGTTCAATCCCCAGCACTGCAAAAATGGGAGAAGGATGTGGCAATCTGCTCCCAGAGCAATCCCAAAATAATCAGCCATTGAAAATCCTATGAGGGTTGTTATGAGTCCGACTGACTGGATAGCTCCTAACAACGACAACTTGCTTCTCGCCACTAGCCCTGGGCATTCGTGAGCTTTTAGTAAGTCATCCCCAGGGATTCTGGAACACATGCAGGAAGAAGGACCAGGGCTTCAGAGTGATTCAGAACTGAAGTGTCTGGGTGTCTCTTTAAAGAGTTCATGGTGTTTACCGCAGTCAGAGGCAAACTTGACTTCTTCAGGTATTTGAAGGGCCATCTGTGGGAAAGATTAGACGTCTGTGCAACTGTAGGAAACAGAGCTACCATCAATGAGCTGGTGGAACTTAGAAAAATCTCAGCTGACACAGGCAACCAGTTAGAGTACTCCCAAAATTGAAAACGTTGCTTCTTAGAGGCATAAATTTTTCATTAGTTACAGGAAACATGCAAGTCAGATAGGACTTGTTGAGTTGGATACAGAAAGCATTCATGTGTGGAAAAAGGTTAGCCTTTAACATGGTACATCCTTTATTTTTTAAGATGTCCTCTACACTCCCCAATGATTCCCATTTTTATTTTTTGTTGTTCAGTATTTTTTTTAATTGTATGTGTTTATGAGGTACAGAGTGATAGTTCAGTGGACACAGACAGTGTACAATTATCAGATCAAGATTGTTAACACTTATATCTCCTTAAACATTTCACAAAAAGGATTTTTGGTGAACATAGCATAGTATGTGCACGTATTTATGAAGTGCAGTGTGATTTTTTTTTTTAGCATTGCATACAATATAGTGAGATTCGTAATGGGATTTTTATATAATTTCATCCTGTGTCCTCAACAAAGCACATTCTAATGCTGGCATTTGATTGATTTATAGTTAATTTTCCCTCTTTTTAAAAGTTATAAAGCCCATGCACATATGCGCATATGCAAGCTTGTGTATACTTTGGTGTGCCATAAGAGAAATTATGATTACTTGGGGGAAATTAAAAGTTAACTTATTCATCATTCAATGACTACTCTTTAAGTGTATATCAGTTGCTGTCTCAGGTATTGATTCAGAGTTGTCTGACACAGTACTTGCCTAGAATGAGCTCTTAGTCTAGTGGAGGTGACTGGCTCATAAACAGAAAGTTATAATGACCTGTGGGAAATGCGACGAGAGCAGCGTATTTAGGGTAATATGGTAATAATAAGAAGGGGAACTTGCCCAGCCTGGGGGTTGTCTGGGGGAGGAGATGAGCACTGGAGGAGGATTTCTGGAAGACATGGGCATGACTTTGATGACTCACGGTAGTCTGAGGAGGCCACAATGGGCAAAGGCATCATAGCAAGAACTGCTGTGATTAGGAGGTTGAGATAGGTATTTTCTGCACGTTCCAGGCTCGTTGGGACTGTCTAGTGAGACCTTACCTCATAAAAACAAACAAACAAACAAACATCACTGTGAGATAAAGTCCATGCTTTTGGAAGGAGAAGTATGAGACTCTGTAGGGCTAACAAACAAGGGTGAGTTACAGGTTCCAGATCATCAAGGGCATTGTGTTCCATGCTAAGACACATGGCCTCTGTCCTGTATGCAGTAAGGGTTTCTTGAAAAATCTAAAGCAGTGGACAGATAGGGATTGATCTACTTATAAGTAATATGACATTTTGGAGTTGCTTCACTAAGGTTACTTGATTTTGAGCAGTTGTCAAGATGACATTTGTGATCTCTTTGGCTAATAATCATGGTGCAACAGAACAGCACCAAAAAAGGTCTGTGGACTCAGAAGGCACAAATATCATTGCCTTAGGCCTGTTCTTATCAGGAGTCCCTGCTTCCTAGTGTTGGCCCTAAGTTCCTTCCCTGTTTCTCCATCACAACCACTATTGATCCAGTATCTCATTGAGGGAGTCCATTTAGGGACCTTGGCTACAGACCTAAAGAGCAAGAACCATCCTCAGCATGTTTTTCCTTAATTCCAAGCACTTTTTTGGTATCCATCAGATACCCTAGTGGTTAGAATAACTGGAAACATTGTTGCTTTGGTATTCCATACCTTCCTCTCAAGACACAGGAAAAAGACTATATTTTAAAATTTATTTAAAATATTTTCTCTTTATGTCTCTAGTATTTCATATAGATGGAGCAGGAATAGAAAATTAACTGAGGAATTTAGATATATTGCAGATTTTCCAGATTCCACTTGTGCTCATAGGCTTTACTGGCTTGATTTGTATACAAATATCTCTGTTAACACTAACAGAGGAGAAACATGGTGTGATGGGAATTGTTTATTTTGTTTATTAGTAAGTAGCACTCTAGTTGCAAGTACATAAGTATGACAAAAGACCAATTCTTTCTTGCTTCTTTTTCCTTGTGGAGGTATCTCCTCATGTTGCTAAGTTACCAGGCTGAAAGATTCTGCTTTAAGGGAATGGAAGTTATTTTAAAATATCTATTGAAGCCAGATGTGGTGGCACATGCCTATAATCCTTGCACTTGGGAGGTGGAAGCAGGAGGATCCTGAGTTCAAGGCCAACCTTAGCTACATAGTGAGTTCTAGGCCAGCTTGGAATATGTGGTGAGACCCTGTCTCAAAAACACCAAAATAATGAATGCATGAGTGAATAAATAATAAATAAATAATACCCCGTTAAGAAAAAAAATAACTCAAAAACATAAAAACATCTAATGAATATCCTACCAGAAATATTCTCTTCAGTTTGGTAAATGTCTGCAGTGTGCTAAAGAATATGAATGAATGAAGAAAGAACCCAAAGTCCTGGAGAAAAACTCCACAGAAACATTGAAAGCATTAGAGTCATAACACATTATTGAAACTGGACTAAATCACCAAGAGATCGTCAGGTTAGGAAGTTGAAATATTTAACCAATAAAATGTCAGGTGCCTTCCTGAATATCTCATGGACTACATGAGAATATAGAAAAGACATAGACAGTCTTCCTCAGAGAATGTTGTTGTTAGGTGCTGTTGAGTTGTGTCCAATGCATAGCCATCCTCATAGGGTTTTCAATGGCTGTTGATTCAGGATTGTTTTGGGAGTGGACTACCACATCCTTCTCCCATTTTTTGCAGTGCTAGAGATTGATCCAGGGGGGATTTAGCTCACTTGGTAGAGCACTGCTCTACAGTCTCTGAGGTCCTGAGTTCAATTCCCAGTACTGCAAAAATGGGAGAAGGATGTCACAATCCACTCCCAAAGCAATCCCAAAACAATAGCCATTGAAAACCCTATGAGGGTTGGCACCTAACAACAACAAGAGGTTGAACCTGGGTCCTTAGAAAGTGCAGAGCAGAACTCTGCCAAATGAGCTAAATCCCAGTCCTTCTTTAGAGAATAAATGGTGATAATTCAAATGTTTTCTATATCTTTTGCCACTTCTCTGCTGGACAGATTTGCCAAAGTGTTTAGAATTCTTAAGAGATTTATTCATTCATTTACCAAATGATTATTAAGATGAATACAGACACAATGACATGATCCATCTCTTCATGGAGTATATTTTCTGATCTTGTTAGAGCTTCTGTCTTGTGTTTGTGAGGATTATTCTATACAAGTGACAGAAAGTAGCATTGCACTGGCTTAAATGAAAAGATAATGAATGGCTCTACAAACTGGGAAGTCTAGGTATGGAGATGGACTCAGTATTTCAGTAGCTTAAATGACATTAGGCTATCTTACTCCCTTCACCTCTTGACTTTGCTTTCCTCTGTGAGCTCATTCTATCATAACAAATAGGATTGCTCCCTGGAGCCATGTGTGGTAGTCAGTTAACGCGTCACTGTGGCAAGATACCTGACAGACCAACTTTGGGAGGGAAGATTTATTGGAGGTTACGGTTTAGAGGATTTCAGTCCTTAGAGGCTGGAAGGTATGATGACAGGGCCTGCTGCAGAGAACCTCACATCATAGTGCTCAGGAAGCAGGGGGAGTGCAACCAGAACTGGGCATCTGGGTAAAACTTACAAAGGCCTGCTCCCAGTGATGAACTCCTACAAAGCTAGGTCCCACCTCTCATAACTCCATAGCCTCCACAAACACTACCACTGGCTGGGGACCAAACATCTCAAGACACGACACCAGGGAAGTTGGTTGCTTACAGATCCAGGCTCACTTGGTCCCTTGAAAGAAGAAGAACTGATTCCTTTTAATGTCTAATATGTCAAACTTAGAGAAACATCCCATTGGCTCTGCTCAGATCATGTGCTCATCTCTGAACCAATCAATGAAATCTGGTAGGCCAGGCCTGTTGCTTGGGCTGGGGCAGATGGACAATAGGAGAAACTGGGTCTATGGCAGATGCAGAATTTGGAGAGAGAAATTTATTGAGCAACTAATAACAACAAAACTCTACACCCTGGTCACCTGTATTAGTCGATGTAGAAGCCTCCAGAGTCCTTTAAACTCTATTCTTGTAAGACCTATACAGCACCTGCCAGGCACATCCCTGTCTGTTTCTTTTTTCTTTGATCCCACTTAATTTCAAGGAGCCGGGCCTCCTGGCTTACCAGAAGAAGAAAATGAACGTCTTCACTCTTTCCATCAGACGTTTCAGCCTAGGTATGATAGTTGTATTGTTTCCCTGACTCATAACAGGACTAATAAAAGCTAATGAAAATACCACCAGTTTGGCAAGACACAACACAAATGGTGTCATGGTCACACGGCCCATCAGCAGCTACTGCCTAAATGGCAGTTTTGCATCTCAAACCATAAGGCATAAGAGGGTATAGTCAGAATGCAAGATGATACGGCCTCTTTTCCTCAGTGACTTTTCAATAAATTTAAAGAGAAAAGATAGCCAAGTCACACAGCGAAAGCTAAACACAGTAAGTGTATTTGTTAGCATTCAATCACTATATAACAAAGCACTGAGTTGTTGTTATCCTCACAAATGGAACAGTAAGGAATAAGGGGCCAACTGAGACTATACGAGTTTTCATGTCTACTCTGACTAGTGTTGTGCCTGTGGTTATTAAGGAAGCCTTTCTGGAAATAATGGGACTTTAAATGGGTCTTAAAAGATGAACCCATGAGATTATGTGCAGACCATAGAATTCTTCCCCTGAGCTGACTGTGATTCACTTGACTTTCTCCCACATAAACTTTTTGATACAATGTTGCCTCTTACTATTAAGAAACAGAATTTGGGTCAGTTGAATGAACCTGGCCTTTCCTGTATGTGAGAAAGGAATTACAAATGTTGAATACTAGAAAGATATTAGCATAATATGCTTATTATAGAAGGATGATCTTCAAACACAAAGATTACTAAAGAGAACTGGGATCTTTTAAGGACCAATCCTAGCTTTTGAGGTTGATGTTAACTAGGTAATGATTTCTTTCCAAGCTTGTAGAATTAGGGTTGCCATAGCTGCTACCTACAAGGATGACAACCAATGTGTGAATATAAAAGTTGACCATTTATGAATCACCAAGCTGACTCCCTATGATACCAAACTGCCCTAAAGATAAACATCCCCATGAAAAAACTGTTCAGATTGAAATCATCTGGAAGAGAATGGCTATCCTTCAGACTTTTATTTTTTTTCCTTAAAGATCTGACATTTCCCAAGTCATATTTCTATATTCTTTGGATAGTCTCAAATTTTGCCATACCCTTCTGAAATGGAGGTCCAGGCTGTTTGGGGAAAGCCTGCTCCCTACAGGAGATCCAGGGTGTGGCCACGAGACCTTCTGAGCTGGTGCTGGTGCTGAGTGGGTGCGGGAGGCTTGGGGAGGGGGTGAGAGGAGCCTGTGCTCTGCAGTGGCTCTACTCTTGAGATATACCTCAGTGGTTTGTGCTCTTCCAGCCTTATGGGGGAACCTGTGTCCTGTTGGATTCTGAAGTGAAGCTGAGCCTCTTGGAGAGAGACTTCCCTCAGACAGTGTCAGAAGAGGGTCTCAGTGAAACTGGCTGTCTCTGTTTTAGGCAAATGGCCAGCAGATAAACCAGAGGAAACTCAAGCTCAGAGGAAGAGACAGCCAAGTTGAGATACCTTCCTGAGATAGATTTCAAATTCTGTTGTTCTAGGAATGAGCTATATGTCCTGAGTAGTAAATAGTTTTACCTCTTTGAATCTTGGTTTCTTCAAATGGATTAATAATATCTATTTGATTGGCCTCAGATCATTAGAATAAAAATATTAATATCTATTGAGCTTTCTTTGTACAAGATATTGCCCTAGAGGCTTCAATCCTATAATCCTTTAGGGTATGGAGGTGTTATTGTTATAACCATCTTCTAGATAAGGAAACAGATTCAGGAGAACTAAGCAACTTGCTCAAGGCTACACAGTTAATGAAAAGCTGGTTTTCCAATCAGAGCAGCCTAACCCCAGACAGTGCTCCTACTGTACAGTAGATACTCCTTGAATGACAGAAGTGAGCAGAGTTTGGGGATACACAATGTGCAGAGGCTTTGGTCATGGATATGAGTGTTAGTGGGCTGGGTATATAAGGTGGTACTGGGATATAAGGTGGGCAGGAAGCCCCTACCAGCTTCCCTATTTCAACCAGACTCTTGGTTACCATGACTGACAGACCCTTGGTCAAAGTCCCTGCTCTGAGACAAAGGATGAGCTGCTTTTTCTTTTTTCTTTGTTTTTCTTTTTACTTGTAATCAACCCATAATAATTGTATATATTTATGGGGTATAGTGTGATAATTTGATACATGTATACAATGCGTAATGAAAAAATTAAGATACTAAGTATTTCCACCTCCTTGAACATTCATTGTTTCTTAGGGCTGGGAAACTTCCAACTCCTCTTTTCATTCTTTATGAAATAAATGATAATTTGTTGTAGTTGTAGTTTCCCTACTGCACTGAAGAGCCCTAGACCTTAATCCTGCTAAGTCTGTTTTGTACTCTTCATTCACTTTTCCTCCATCTGCCTGCCCTATCCTTCTAGATTTCAGTGATCCCTATTCTACTTTCTACATCTAGGACATCAACTCTTTCAGCTTCCACATATAAGTGATATCATATAATATTTGCCTTACTGTGCCTGGCTTATTTTACTTAATATGCCAGCCACATTGAGACTGCTTTTTCTAAAGGCTTTAGATCACATTACAGCTTTGTTTGGCTGAGATAAGGGGAGTTGGTTTCTGAGGAATTGGAATTCTCTTAACACTCCCCTGACATTGGCCTGAACACCGTGCTCATCCCCAGTAGATTATCATTAATCAGGTGAGCAGGGAGACAGAAAAGCCTCTGGTATCTAATGTATTAACTTCTCCACAATGAAGAGGTGAGAGCAGGCTGAGATAATTGAATTTACTTTGAGGGATTTGGGGTAGAAAGCTCAGTGGTCTATGGCTTTGTGACCCTGATCTAAAAGGAGAGATTAATGACCTCTTGGTCTCGATGAAGGTTAGGAAGGGATTATTCTTTTAATTCCTAGCAGATTTATTAAGGTATAATTTACATCCAAAGGCCTGTACATATTTTGCTGGACATGGTGGCATATACCTGTAATCTTTAAGACTTGGGAGACTAAGGCAGGATGTTTGTGAGTTCAAGGCCAGCCTGGGTTACATAACAAGACCCTGTCTCAAACACCCCCCAAAAAATTAGTGTACAGATTTAAAGTATACAACCTGATGAGTTTGAACATATACAGAACACTAGTGATACCTTCACCATAATCAAGGTAATAGACATACCCAGCATCTCCCAATTTCCTTGTATATTAGTTATCTATTGTGATAAGAGGGAAAAGGATCCAGTAACCCACTCCCAAAAATCAATCCATCATTGAAAACCCTGTGAATAGCAGAGAAGCACTGACAATAGTGTTTTACCTGTTGTACGTAGGGTGGCTATGAGTCGGACACCCACTTGACAGCACCTAACAACGACAATCATGATAAGAACATGTTCTTAACAAAATTTATAGTGTACTAAGAACTAGAAACCTGTTTTATAACACAGTAACTGTAGTTAACAATACTATGCACTTTAAAATTTATTTAGGGGATGGGTGTATTTTGTGACCTATAATTCTTTGTTACATTTTTCTTCTTTTTCAGCTCTGGGTTTTCCTTCCTCTCCTTTCACAGTTCTCCTTAGTGAAATCTCTTGAGTGCATGTTTGTTGTTTTCTAACTGGTGTGCTTTGGGGTCATTTGTTTTTCAGCAGCCAGAAGTCAGTACTTCCAGCAGCTCATGTGACATCTGATGTTCTGCACACTCCATTTTCTCTTCCATACCTACAGTACCATGTTGTCTTGTAATTTGGTTTGGTCTCCAATGGTTAGGCTGCCTGCAAATGATTTTGAAACCAAAAAAGATGTTTATGGGGCTTTGGCACTGGCAGACTGAAATTTGAACACCACTCTAGTCACTTTCTTGCTGTGTGGCCATATGCAAATTAGAGTTGGACTCTGCCTTAGGATGGTTCATCTTATGGTATTCTCACTTGATAATGATGCAAAAGCCATGTGCATTCAGTAGAAACTCTACTTAGAGTTTTGAATTTTGATCTTTTCCTGGGCTTGTGAAAATCTTGTGATTTTTCTCTCTTGCCACAACTCTTAGTCAGCCCCTCTGATATGAGGGAAGACAGCAGATAGTCTCCAGCATATTGTGTCGCTAAGTTACGGTGTTTGGTAGGAGAGGTACTAAATGCATTTTGAACTTACAGGATTTTCAACTTAGAATGGGTTTATTAGGACATAACTCCGTCATTGGTCAAGGAACATCTGTACTTAACATTTCCAATGTCCTCACTGGGAAGGAGATAATCCTAACTCCTGCAGAGGCATGCTGTGAAGTTTAGATGGGGTCCTATGGATTGTGTCCAGACCATAGAATGTGCTTCGCGCCTCCTTGTTTCTTCTCTAGTTTTTTTCCTCAGAGAAGGGAAAGGAGGACTTGTGCCAGGGATTAGTTGGAATCCTGACTGTGATCCAGTGTTGACACAGGACTTAAAAGAGTGGGCACAAGCGAACATCTGAGTGCTTGCCCTATGTGGAGTGGGAGCCCTTCTTTCACTAGATGTATCTTCAGTTCTGGTTAATGGGCTCCAGGCAGTATAGTGTCTTCTCATAGCAGTCTTGGCAAAACCCTCAAAGCTAATGGTGCTTTGTTGAGATGTGGGTCCCTGCTGTCTCTTCTTCAGGCCTCCTTATCCACTTGTTTTCACTCCTTAGAAACCTTTGTCCTGTCCTTCACCAGGTGTGGGTGGCCCATGGATGCACCCTTACCTGATGCCATTTTGGTGTTCCTTTGTTCTGCTTCCACTCTATACTGAAGGTGACAGGTTGTGTTATGTAGGATGGGTTCTGAGGTCAGATGGTCAGGTTGGATATATGAGTTGATTTTGCATATCTTAAAAGTTTACATAAATGGAAAAATGCTATATGATTTATTTTACAACTTTTGTTCTGCAACATTATTCTTGAGGCTCACACATTACATATTGTCACCTTAATTTATTTTTACTCAGTATATTCTGCTGTATGAATATGCCACAATTAATCAATGGTATAGTTGATAGACATTTATGTTGTTTTCAGATTTGTTTTTTGTGGAAACAGCAATGGTATAAATATGTGTATAATGTTGGAACATATTTGTGAAAACTTGCTAAGAAGAGGTACCTGAAATGGAAACTTGGAAATTGTTGGTGATGGGGTATGCCTGCCTTCAAATATATTATGTAATGTCAAATAGTATTTCAAAATTATTGCCATAAATTCCCCTTCCACTAGCAGTGGGTAAATACTTCATTGATCCATATTATTGCTACAATTGATATTGCTGTACTTCCCCCCTCCCCATTCTGGTGTATGTGAAATAGTATCGTGGGATTTAAATTTATATCCTCTAATTTCCAATAAGTTTTAACAATTTGTCATATATTTATTGACCAGTTGATTTTTTCTTCGTATAATATTTAAGATTTTTGTTCAATTTTCTCTTTGAGTGTTTCTCTTTTTCTTATTTATTTGCGGGAGACCTTTATATACTCTAAAAGGTAGTTTTTGTTACCATTATATTTGTTGCAAATAGCTTTACCACAGTTGTGGTTTATCTTTTTACCTGCTAGATAGTGTTTACCAATGAGAAGATCTTAATTTCAATGCAGTTTGGATTATGAGAGATGAGGAAATTGAGGCTTTGAGTCTTTAAGTGTCTTATATAAGGCTTTTTGTTGATAGTGGCTGAGATAAATGTAAATCCAGATCTGAGCTCAAAAACTGACTTCTTTCTTCCAGATTATACTGTCTCCATGCAAAAACATCTACTGTGTTAATTAGCTTTTTGTTGCTGTGACAAAAAACCTGAGACAAACAACTTAAGGATAGAAAGATCTGTTTTGGCTTCTGGTTGTGGAGGTCTCAGCCCATGCCAGTGGCTCCATTTCCATGGGCCTGTAGTGAGGCAGAGCATCATGGCAGGGGACAGGTGGCAGAGGAGGCCGATCAACTCAGGGGAGTCAGGAAGCAGAGACTTTGAAGGAGTCATGGACAAGGTAAGCCCTTCCAAGGCATGTCCCCAGTGACCTACTTCCTCCAACTAGGCTCTGCTTCCTATCTTCCGCCACCTCCCAATAAAGCTATCAGAATATGAATCTGTCAAGGGATTAGACCACTGATTTGGTCAGAGCACTCAGGATCCAGTTACTTCCCCAAGCTCATCCATTCACAACCAAGGCTCCCACACCTGAGCCTTTGGGAAACATCTCAGATTCAAATCACAACATCTAGAAAAGGTCATTTACAGAGTAGGAGTTAATGGAGGTTTTGTTACAATACATTTCTTTGATAATTCAAGGGCACTTTATTCTCTGCCCCTGCCAGCATGGTTGTCCAAATAAAACAAGAGTTTTTATAGCAGTAGAATTTAGACATTCCTTTCTACCTGCACCCGTGTCTAACCCATTCTTTTTCCCATGGCAGTGGGATTTTTTGTTAAAGCTCTGTTTACATAGCTCATAAAGAAACAATTTCAACAAAATCCAGTTAAAATCACTTGTGTATCTCTCTGTCTGTTTGTAATCCTGTCTGATAACACCATAGATAAAGAAAAATCAGGTTGTCTCTCTAAATGAGCACAAGGAGATTTGGGCATCTGTTCCTTTTAAACTAAGCATATCTTCAGTGTCATAAAACATTTGATACTGAGCTGGTGAATGGAAATACAAAGTAACTAGGAGTGCAGCGTTTCAGTGACTATCTCTTTAATCACAGAGAGTGGGCCTTCTTAATTTAAATTCCTGATTAGGCATGTTGGGTGCGGACAGCACCATTCTGATCTCATTAGCCCAAGTGATAATGTGCACTAATTATCCCTCTTCCTAAGTCAGGGGTTCATTTATTACCTACATGAATGAACCTTTCTCTCCTGCTCAGTATCAGAGTAAAAAATGAGCTTGGGAATGTGATGGGGGTGCCAGGAAGGAGTCAGAGGCACAGCCAGTGGAAAAGCCTCAGATTTCAGTGCAAGGAACAGATGCAGGCAGTTTGTGCTGTGCCTAGGAAGCTAACTCTGACTTCTAGGTTTTACCTCTGCACAGGATGATGTGCAACTCTTACTGCGTTCTTTCTTTCTACTCAGTTTCTTCCTGCCCAGGTGACATAAACATGTGATAGCCAAATGTTAAAACCTGTGATGCACTTGGGGTTTTGGATAATGTTGATATGAATATCCCTCACCCTGGGGCACCCTGACTTGCTCTACTCCTGATCTCTTCTTCTGGACCCTGCAGACATCTGCAATTGGAGCCCTACAGTCCTCCAAGCCAATGTTAGCAGTGCTGTCTGTGGTTGGTGAGGGGGAAAGTAGAAATAGAAAGTTTTTTCCATCACTTGAAACATGAGGAACTGTGAGGTATCTTTAGGGTTCACCTGAAGTCTTCCTCTAATAAGTCTCTATGTACACTTGGAATCTGAGAGATGTTCTAATTTTATAACAGAGGAATCCAGAGCTCCTAGAAGAGAAGTTCTAGGCCTAGGTCATATTTCCCAATATGTTCTTTTCGTTATGTTTAGTACATCAGGGCAGGGCATATTAGCACAACTTTTTCAAGGACAGTTTGGCTTATGTATTGGAATTAAGTGCATGCCTATACACGCTGAAAACCCACCCCAGAAATCTGCACTACAGAACATGTGCATAAGATTTAAAGGTGATAGCCACATTATATATGCATGTGGCTATGGATGTAGATAATCCTATATACATTTACATATATGTCATCATCTACACCATCATTTATATCTTTGGGGAGATCTTCATTGCAGCCTTATTTGTAGTGGAAAATAAAAGTAGAAGCAGCTCTAATATCTATGGGTAGCAGCATGGTTAAATGAACAGTGCTACATCTCCATAGAGGAATATGATGCAGATACTTCAAAGAATGAAAATGATTTGAATTGGCATAAGAGGGTGTCTGAAATTGGAAATGAGAAAAAGTAGTTGTAGGACTGTGCACAGTGTGTATCCCATGTGTGAAAGGTGATCCATGTATTAGTGTGTATGCTCACGGGAGGGAAGGAAGGGAAGCTGGACAAGAGAAGGGGTGGAACTCATGTTTGTAAGTTAGATAGTTCAGCATCATTTGAAATCTTGCAACAAGCTGACTTGAGTAATAAAAAAAAGCAATTATAAAAAAATCTGTAGCCATATAGTACTTTAATGATGGGGGTCTGCTCACCTGAGGTCAAGCATCCATAGGCTGTCAGAGCCACCAAGCAATTGGAAATTGTTGCCCTAAGCACACTCAATGGATCTGGCTCAGTGACTCTTAGAAAATAGCATTTATGATAGAGCAAGATTATCCCAACCAGTAGATAACGCCCTTAAAAGTTGTGTTCATAGCAGATAGACAGGACAATCTGCCCAGACACTGTTTAAGGTTAGTGCAATCCTGCCACTGTGCTTGCAGCTGAAAGCCTTCATCTGCCTGCATTAGTCTCTGCAGGTCTGGCCACAGAGCTCCAGGACCTGTGTGTAGATTCTGTGGACTAACTCGGCTCCCATACACCAGATTGTTAGGACTCTGATATGCCACCCCCAGCTCCTTGGTCATCAAATCACTGTTTTTTTTTTTTTTGTTTTTTTTTTTTTTTTAAGTACTGGGAGTTGAACCTGGGGCCTCATACATTCTTTGCAAGTGCTCTAGCACTGAGCTGTACCTCCAGCCCCTTTTTATGTTTTATCTTGAGACAGGGTCTTAAGAAGTTATGCAGGCTGCTTCTGGCCTCCATTTTGTGATCCTCCTCCCTCAGCCTCCTGAGTTACTGGGATTACAGGCATGTACAATGGCACCCAGCTTCATCAAATCACTCTTACTCCTCCTTTGCTTCATTTTTTTACTCCCCCCACCTCCACCTCCTTTTAACAAACTTTACCTAGTCAGCTCCATACACTGGGATGGGTACAGTGGGGAATAAGCAATAAATCAGGATTTCTGGTCCAAGGAGTTAGTTCATGGTCTACCAGGAAAACCACCATGAAAATAGTAGATGATAAATTCCGATAAGGAAGAGGACTTAAGAGATACAGTGGATTAGATAGCAAATAGGGCAGCTCCCTCTTTGTCTTGTGACTTTAGGCAGGTTACTTAATATCTTTAAGCCTATTTCTTCACCTCTAATAGTGCCTACCTCCAGTAGTAAAGATATGAAATAAGACATACTGCATCTTTCTTGGTCTTCTGTCTCTCCTTCCCTTCTTTGCCTCCTTCTATTTTTATTTAATATGAGTAGCGATGATAAAAAGATGTATGAAGTTATGTAGCTGTGGAAACTGAGGAGCTGTGTGGAGAGGTGTGGGCAGACACTCAGCTGCTCAGCAGAGCCTTGGAGGTTGAGCAGAAAGGTTTTGCAGAGTGAAGACAAGAGAGGGTCCCAGGGAGGGGGAAGTATTGTGGGAAGACAGGAGGCAAGGTGCAAGGTTTTCACTTAAGAAGAGGGGAGATATTTGGGGCCTCATCTGTGAAATGGGTGGCATGTTCTCTTCTATAGGAGACTCAGTCCTTTGCTTCCTTTCTTCTATACATACAGACTTTCAGGAAATGCTATTTAACATGAATTGAAACTACTGTATTCATTTTTCTACAAGTTTTTGCATATAAGGCTTGTCTGTCATTGTGAAATAAAAGTTGTTTTTACCTCTTAGAGGAGTTTCAGGCTTCCTAGCACAGGAAGAGTAGGCTTTTCCTTTCCCTTTTCCCAGAGCAAAGATGTCCCCACCCACTGAATCTCATCTCCTAGGCAACGGCCTCTAATGCTGCAGGGATGAGCTAGACTCTGACTTTGAACTTTGAAGGTCAGGGGAAGCAATATCTTACGGGCACGTCTTAGAAAGACACACCTTTAAGAAACCCAGTAAATCAAGGCCCAAATCAGCCTTTTCATTAAAATGTAGTAGGGTGAGTACTTTACCAGGAGAAGAGGCAGGTAAAAGATTAACAAGGCAGCGGCTGTCACTCAGGCGCTGCTCTGCTCACTTCCAATATCCCATCCATTCATCACTCAGCATTGGCTGGGCTTCCTTCTTCCTGGGATCTAGTTTTATGGTTGAGGTCAGCAGAGCTCCTCCAAAAAGCCACCACTTGAAGAGTCACCATCATGATTTATTCTCAGAGAAGGGAAGACACTGTTTGTTACTTCTTGGATCAAGGATTAAAGTCAAGTTGATTGACGCCCATGATGGAATTGTGGAAGACAGCAATGCGTGCAGAGGAGTCGGAGTTCGGACTGAAGCCACCCAGCCTGGGTTTGCGGGCTGGCTCTGTCATTTTCCTCAGTCTCTCTCTTCGTCAAGAGTCTGTCTTGAAGATAGAAGTAGAATAGTAAACCAATCAATGGCTTGAATTGAGAATTAAAGAAATGAACGTGCAGAGAACTCAATACATGGGACATGGTAAGCACTAAATGCTAGCTATTTTTTCATTAAAAATTAATGTAGACCTTTGACCAAAATTTATGGTCCCCAAGTGAGGCTCAGAAGCAATTGCTGAGAACATACAACTATCCATTATTAATAAGAAAGGCATTTGAATGTAATAGGTAAACGAAAGAGTGCCAAATGTGAATCCTACTCTTTCCAACCTATTCAATCAACATGTATCTGCCAGTGCCTCTTACATAGTAGTCACTTGCTATGGTCTGAATGTTGATGTCCCCCAAAAATCTGTATGTTGGAGCTGAATACTAAATCTGATTGTATGAAGAGGTAGAGGCCTCTTGGATGTGATTAAGTTATGCAGGCTCCCTGCTCATGAATGGGATTCATGCATTTATAAAAGGAGCTTGAGCAAATTCCCTTACCCCTCATTTCCAGTGTGTGAAGATGCTGTAGCAAGGTACCATATATAAAGCAGAAAGTGAACACTTACATCCATTGGCATTTTGATCTCGGACTTGCCAGTATCCAGAACTGTGAACAATAAATTTCTTTTATCTATAAATTACCCAGCCTAAGGTATTTTGTTATAGCATCCCAGATCAGCTAAGACATCTCTTTTGTAGGCACTGGAGTTGTAAATCATCACACATGGCTTTCTTGCCATGTACTGGGTGTGTAATATTGAGTATGTTGTTTGCCTTCCTTAAGCTTAACTTTCTTCATCTGTGAAACAAGACTGTTAATAATAGCTGCTTACCTATTGTCAGCAGTAACCCATTAGTTGGAAATTTGGATAGGGATAGGTTTTACATCACTCCAGCTAACTATAGGAGCAAACACACCATCTAGGTTATGAAGTGGATGATAGTTTCCATCCTAACTTCATATTCTATGACTACAGTCTAACTTATTAATTAATTACTTGACATGATTATCTTCCTGACTCTGAAAAGCATCAGGGCCTGCCTTGGTATTCTGTGATGATTTTGTTATTCAAATGAAAAACTTTCCTGATGCTAGAAAGATTTTATTTTGCAAATATCGAAATAACTTTGGGTTTGGTGTTGGGTTTCAGGAAAAGAAACAAGTCAAAACTTTATCCTAGGCCTTTTCCTCCTTCTGTAGTTGTTTTCTTCTTCTTTACTATAAAATTATTGGTTTTATTTCCCCTGAGTCTGTACTCTCTTGACAGTTTGCTTACACCTTTTCCATAACACTTACTCCATCTTGCCCTTACTTATAGTTATTTGCTTTCTGTATCTGATATGGCATGTACGAGTATATAAATTCATATTTATTAAGAATTCCATGTGCCTAAGACACTGCAATGTGCTTTAGGAGCATTGTCTTTCATTATTATCATTACATTTTATGGATGGGGAAATGGAGACCTAAAACATTAAGTAACTTACTTTCCTCAAAAAACTAGTAGGAGATAGGGCCAGGAAGGAATGCAAAGCCTAGGCACTTAATGCCTGAAGTTCTCTGTGCCATGAACCCACAGATGGGGACCATGGTATAATTTCTTGGTGTCCTCCATGGCTTTGAGCATAAGTTTTTGCACAATCTAGAAATTCAATAAAATTTGCCAAATCAACTTGATTCTCAGCCCAGGTCCTATCCCAAATTTGGGGCATAGTTTCCCTCTCATAAAGTCTACTATGTATGTAGCAAATATTTTTGGTGCTGATTCTCTGTAAGACTTTGGTTTTTCTGTTTTCAGTACTAGAGTGTTGAACCCAGGGCCTCATGCATGCTAGGCAGCCGCTCTACCACTGAGCTGCACCCACAGGCTGGTTTTTATTTTTATTTTGAGACAAAGTCTCTCTGAGTTGCACAGGCTGCCTCTGGTCTCACTGTGTTGATCTTCCTGCCTCAGCTTCCTAAATCATGCCTGCATCATGGTGATTACTAGCACTCCCTGAGGCATCTGGCCCATCACATCTCTTCTAGGTGCTAACCTTCAAATTATTTTGGATTATGGTACTTTCACTGCTTCTAGTGAGCCCCAACCAGTTCCCCATTCCTTCTGTGGAGAAGGCCAAATATTCATAATTTGTACTTCATTGGCCAAAATATCTTGGTTTCAGCTGTTCTAGACTTCAATGATAAAGTACATTTTTGCAAAAGTGAGTGGTCATACTTACAAAAATAAGAAGGTAAATTCTAAAAATGAGGACTAATAATATTGAATCAGAACATTAGAAAATGCAGGAATTAGTTTTAAAAAGTTCTTTGCATTTTCTGGACCATCGGATGTCCTCAGTGTTCAGAGGTGAAAGAACATTGGAAAGGAACATAGAGTTTCCTGAGGTCTGTGGATGCAGTATGGCCGCTGGTAGATGAGATTCCTTCTGATACACCAGCTGGATGCTTGTGGATTGTGATAGAGGATCATTATCATTCATGTCTTTGATTCATTGCAGGTTAAAAAGAAAAGACAAAAGAGGGTGTTTTCTACTCTCCTCTTTTCTATATGGCTTTCCTCTTTTAGGTGACAAATTGTGCTTATTTCTCTCAAGTGTTTGAAAGACCACGAATCTCATTCATTCTAGCACTGGCAATTTCATGGCTAATCAACAAATAAAGGATTTTTAATTTTTTCAAGTGAAGAAAAAAATTTGAGGAGTTCTATGAATTTGATGAAAATTTCTGTGAATTTAACATCAGAGCTAGTAAAAATATCCGAGGCCTTTCTTAAAATTTTACTTATGAGTCTTTGGAATTTTGCACATGTGAGGATTTTTGTGGTTGTTGATTTTGTAAGTTAGCCATGCATCTGGATTTTGTATGAAACCCTTGCCTCACTGCCCTGCTCACGCCAGCATGGAAGGGCAGTCAGGGGATCCACCTGTGAGGCTGTCCAGTCACGTGGCTTTGCCATGTCACTTCCTCTTCCCATCCCACCTAGGCTGTAGAGGTTACTCTAAATTTACTAATATTCATTGATAGCTTTGGAAAATAACAATACAAAAGAGGGACCTGGAAAATTGGCCCTAAGGTAGGATAATTAGTTGTCTATTTGGAGAAAATTTCAGAGGCAATGATGATGTACCTTGTCTGAGACAGCTGTTCCATTAATGCTTAAAAATTCCACTGCTGGTCCCCCATGTCCTTGAATGATTTCATGCCCCTTTCCTTCTTCTTTTAAAACCTGATATTCTCACTAGCCACCTTCATTCTCCTCAGATTTTTTTTCACGTTTTCTTTTTTGTGGTTTAGGGACAGGGAGGAATATGAGGGGCTGCCAGTCCCGGGTGTGTGTGTGTGTGTGTGTGTGTGTGTGTGTGTGTGTGTGTGTGTGTGTGTTTTGCTACATTTTATGGAAATAATCCTTTTGTAATTCTTTATCAAATTCCAGTTGCCACCCACCAGCTATGGCATTGCAATGGAAAATTCCATTGCTTTCAGAAAGAAATCACATGGTTGCTAGACTCCTCTGCCAGATGTGACTTGGAATCTTCCTAGCCAAGTCTTTTCTCATCTTCAATATATTGGTGAACCTATCTGGGGAACCTTTTTATTTCAGATTTTTCAGTTTTCAGTTTTATAATTTCCATTTGGTTCTTTTTATTTGCTGAGATTTTCTTTCTTTCTTTTTTCTCCCATTTATTCTGAGCACATTTTCCATTATATCTTTGCAGAGCTATAATATTGTTGTTAGGTGCCATGGACTTGGGTCCAACTCATAGCAATCTTCATAGGGTTTTCAATGGCTGATTGTTTCAGGATTGCTTCTGGAGTGGGTTGCCATGTCTTTTCTCCATTTTTGTGGTGCTGAGGATCAAACCCAGGTCCTCCGAAAGTGTGGAGCATGATTCCACCAACTGAGCTAAACCCCAGCCCCTGCATAGTTATAACAGCAGCTTTGAAATACTTGTCTGCTAATTCTAACATTGGGATCATCTCAGGATCTGCTGTCATGGATGTCTTTTCTCTCCTTTCTAACTTTTAAAATCATCATACAAAATAATGAGTTTAATTATGACATTTTCATTAATGTACATCATGGACTTTGCCCATATTTACCTCCCCACTACCTTTTCTGTCCCTGTCTCTCCAGTCTTGCTGGTCCCCTTTGGTCACTTACTAGTCCCCCTTCTACAGTTTTGTATGCGACATACATACAAACATACTTGTTGTTGTTGTTAGGTGCCTTCGAGTCGAGTCTGACTCATAGTGATCCTATGTACAGCAGATCGAAACACTTGCTGATTCTGTGTCAGGCAAACGATCTTATTTATGTTTAAGCCCGTTGTTGCAGACACTGTGTCAATCCATCTGGTAGAGGGTTTTCCTCTTTTGTGTTGACCTGCCACTCTCCCAAACATGATGTCCTTCTCCAGGGATTGATCTCTCCTGACTACATGTCCGGAATATGTAAAATGCAGTCTGGCCATTCTTGCTTCCAAGGAGCACTCTGGTTGTACTTCTTCTAGGACAGATTGGTTGGTTCTTTTGGCAGTCCATGGTATATTCAATAGACGTCTCCAGCACCACAATTCAAAAGCATCAATTCTTTTTCTGTCTCTCTTGTTCAATGTCCAGCTTTCACAGCCATATGATGCCACTGAAAATAAACATACTGGAGGTGCTAAAAATGTATACACGTTTTAAGAGACATCATCTATGTATTATTTTTCAAAACTGAATTATAGTAGCAATGTGTTGTATGATGTTGGCTTCAAAGATGGCATTAATTAAATGCATGCTGGCATCTGCATGCAACAGGCAGGACAGTTAAAAACAATGGCTGAAGCAAGGTTGCTTTTCAAGTAGTTGGAGACCATTTTCTTTCTTCCTTTCTTTTTTCTTTTCTTTTCTTTTTTTTTTTTTTTTTGTGGTACTGAGGATTAAACCCAGGGCCTCACGCTTGCATGCTTTGCAAGTCCTGGACCACTGAGCTGCACCCCCAGCCCATTTTTTTTTTTTTTAGTGTTTTTTTGAGACAGGGTCTCACTAAGTTATGCAGATGCCTCTGGTCTTGAACTTGTGATCCTCCTGCCTCCGCCTCCAGAGCTGCTGGGATTACAGGTGTGTGCCACAGTGCTTGGCTAGTCCTAGACCATTTTGAAGTGGCATTTGAAATTTGAGAATATTGTGGAAGTACAATGACAGTGGAGGTGTCAGGATACAACAGCAGTGTCAGGATACAACAGTCCAACATGCCTAACAATTGCATGCATTCTTGATAAATTTGAGATGCGTGGTACAGTGTGTGACATGCAGAAGAGACTATCTGGGAGGCCTCCCACAGCAACAAGTCCTGCTGCTTCTGCCATGATAAATACTTTGAGCCCCTCTTGTAACTTGTTGTTGTTAGGTGCTGTCGAGTCGGTATCCAACTCATAGCGACTCTCATGGGGTTTTCAATGGCTGACTGTTTCGCATATTCTTAAAAATCTAGACTCTGCATATGAGAAAGAACATGTGGTATTTGTCTTTTTGAATCTGATTTATTCAGCTTAACATAAGGATCTCCAGTTCCGTCCAGTTTCCTGCAAATGACGTAATTTCATTCTTCTTTATGGCTGAATAAAACTTCACTCTGTGTGTGTGTGTGTGTGTGTGTGTGTGTGTGTGTGTGTAGTTGTTAGGTACCATCAAGTAGCATCTGACTCATAGCAACCCTATGTACAACAACAAAACACTCCCCAACACTGTGCCATGCACATGATCTTTTTATGTTAGAGCCCATTGTTGCAGCCACTATGTTTCTTCTCATTTTGAGTCATGCCACATCAGCAAAAGGAGGTCCTAGGGACTTTACTCCATTCCCATCATTAAGGTTAACTCCGCTTTGAGGAGGCAGCTCTACCCTAGTTGTTTCTTGAATGCCTTTTAGCCTGGGGAGCTCATTTTCCAGCATTAAATTTGACAGTGCTTCTCTGCTATTCATAGGGTTTTCAATGGTCAATTGTTTCTGGAGTGGGCAGCTGTATCCCTCTCTCTAGTCTGTCTTAGTCTGGAAACTCAGCTGAAACCTGTCCATCATGGGTGGCGCTGCTGGTATCTGAAATACCAGTGGCATAGCTTTGAGCATCATAGCAACATGCAAGCCCCCATAGCATTGCAAGCTGACAGCACATGGGGGACACATATCATTTTCTTTATCAATTCATCTGATGCTGGACATGTAGGCAGAATTTGTATCTTGGCTTTTGTGCATAGTGCCATGATAAACATGGATGTGCCAATATTGCTGTGGTATGCTGACTTAGATTCTTTTGGGAATATACCCTGGAGTAATGTGCCTGGATCACATGGTAGTTCCCCTGTCTTTGCCCCAGCCGTCTCTCCCATCCTCTGCTCTCTATATCTCCCTCAGCTTCAGCCATCTTACCTTTGGGCTGTAGCTTCATCCCCTCTGCTCATCACCCAACATTTGCTCATATCTGTTTGCATTCAAGAATTTGTCAAAATATAATTCTTTGATTATCCTTCCTTTTTCATGGATGTGGGTTATAATTATTTTCTTCCCAGTGGTAGAGATTAAACACAGGGCCTTTTGCATGTACTTACTGATATTTATTTATTTATTTTTGTGATAGGATCTCACTGTGTAGACCAGGCTGGCCTCAAACTCTGGAAAATCCTCCTGCCTTAGACTCTGAAGTGCTGGGATTTCAGGCATATGCCACCATGCCTGGCCAAAAAAAAAAAAAAAAAAAAAAAAAAAAAAAAAAATCTTTTATCATTACCATTTTAATGTTTTGTCTGGATAGAAAAGTGATAACTTAATAGGTTTGTTAGTACCTAAGAAACTGCTGGTCATGGAAAAAAGATACACTATGATTTGTGTTTGGTGTGAGGCCTGATTTATAAATCTTTTCAACTTAATAATATCTCCTTAAATATTTGTATACTATGTACAGTTGATAAACCAGTATTTGCTAATTTAATAAATCATATTTCCCCAAATATTTAAACATTGTTTGCAAAAATTGAATACATTATTTAAGAGTCTATTACAATTATAATTTTAATATATTGGAATATCTTAAATGATGTACAAGCCCTAGATATAGAAGAAAATATAGACAAAAACTTGATTATTAAACTGATTATTAGAGTATGATTAAATATCCAATTAAAAGTGTGAATATTACAGATTTATTCTTCATTTAAATAATTCTTTCCACTGTTTGTTTGCCATAAGTTTACAGTAATTTTACTAGATATTACTTTTTCTCTTCTTAGGGTGGTAGTTATATTTATCTGACTCAAAGAGAAAAATACAATTCCAGCTCAGTGGAAGTTTTAGAATTTGGATTGGTACCCAACTGGCCAGGATATGGGCCTTGGTAATGAGGTCGAAGTGAGCCAAACACAAGCCACTCATTGTTAGGTCAAATCCCTCCTTAGGATCAAGATTTATTATGTCATGATTATCTGTCTTTAATATGGATTTACAGTTTTTTTCATCTGGTGCCTTTCCCAGAATGACATGTTCTTTAAGTATTGCCTGCCTGGTATTATCGATTCCATTGTCCTGCCATCATGATAGAGTGTCCCAGTAGATTCAAATTGTTGGAAACTTATGCACACCTTATCAGGACCTCATTATCATTAATAATGCCAGTTTGAGGCTTACTCCTTTAAGAGATAAGGGGGCAAGTATATTTAGCTCTCTTTACTCTTCAGAATACAGCTGATTTATTATCTTGGAGAGTCTGCTGGACATTTCTCCCTCTATCCCCCTATTGGCAATTGAACCCAGAGCCTCAAGCATGCTAGGCAATTGTTGTCCCACTGAGCTGAACCCTTAGGTGCCCCCACCTTTTATTCTTTTATTTTGAGACAGGGTCTCACTAAGTTATGCAGGCTGCCTTGGGTCTTAAACTCACAATCCTTGTACCTCAGCCTCTCATGTTGCTGGAATTATGGGTGCTTCCCAGGACTTTCTTCTTACTTAGTTATTCTGTGTTATTATTGGTGCTAGCGATTAGAGGGGAGCTCCTTCTGCTTGGTTACTGTGAGTAGCTATTGACACTGATTGCCCTTCTTGAAATCATCTCCGTCTCTTAGAGGGCCATTTTCCTCATGTTTTTAAAAGAAGTTCATGGACTTCAAAATGAGTGTGTCCATATGTGTACCCACATATGTCCCTATGCTTTTAAACCACAATGCATCTAGAAATACTCAAACATGTAATAATACATTGCTACTTATTGAAATCAATAAAAATTAAGGGCTATTTATTGTTTTGGGTTACAACTACCTTTTTGTCTATTTTGTAGTCTTTTTTTTGTGTGCCATGCCACAGTCATGGCCTTATGGAGGTTTCAATGCACTGTGATTATTATTCCCTCTCTGATTCTCAAATTGGGTATTGTTATTGATAAGGTGCCATCAAGTCTGTGTCCAATTCACAGCAACCCTACGTATAACAGGCGTAACACTATTGTCAGGGTTTCTCTGCTATTCATAGGGTTTTCAACAGCTAATTGTTTTTTGGGAGTGGGTTGCTGGGTCCTTCTCCCAAGCCTACAGCACCTGGTATTCCCAGGCAGTCTCCCATCCAAGTACTAACCAGGCCCCATGCTGCTCAGCTTCTGAGATCTGACAGGATTGAACACCACAGTGCTATGGCTGTAGGCAATAAAGGGCATTAACATGCCCTTTAAGCTGTTTCTTTACTTTTTGCCATGTCTACTTTCCAGTAATAATGTGGTGATCCAGGGCAATTCTGATTTATTTTTCCTATTCCTAGATTTAAGAAACTGTCCTTTAAGGAGCAGTGTGAAGGTTTTGGCTCCTCTAAGTACACAATAGTATTGAAAATCTGGGACTTGTGAGTTTTTGTGAGTAATGATTATAAAAAAAATTATTACATGTGCTTTTGGCCACATTGGTGACAAGTCTTAAAGATATTTATTTATAGCCTGCTAAGTTCATATCGACTTTTTCTAGTTTAACATATGTTGCTCTACTTTTTTATTTTTATTTTTGTATCCTGAGATTTCAAAGACCATTGTTTCCCTTCCAGTGAAAATAATGCTGCATATTCAGTCTGCTATTTTAAACCCGGAAACCCTCCTAGGAGTTCTATTCCTCATCTCCCAGTCTCACCTAGGAGCAGAAAATGACTGACCCATGTGGCCTGAAGGTGTGATTGAGGCCCTGAAGCTGTACACTGCATGCTCCAACCCAAGGCTAGACTTTGCATTGTACATTCCTGCTCAGCATCTTCCCTGCCCTGTCCTAATCCCCTCTCACATCCCTCCCACCTGCCCCTCAGCGTGCCCTGGATGAATCAGGTGCACCCGAGTCTTCCTGTTTTTAGAAAACTTGACCTAAGATTAGGTGATAAGACTGATCAGCAGGATGAACTGTTCTTAGAGGTTAAACATAGATTTAAGCTGGATCTATATCAAAAACCCAGTCATGCCTAAGGGTTAGGGGAGGCAGATTAGGGAGGAGGGTACTTGAAGGAGGAACCAATCTTTGAGCTGGTTGCAAATGTGTAAATACATAACATATATATGTACTTATACCACAAAAAACATCTTAAAATTAGAATTGGATACAATAAATGTTATAAAAAACTATGATGTGGCCAGGTGAGCTGGTGCACATCTATAATCTCGTGCACATCTATAATCTCAGCTATTCAAAAGGCTGAGGCAAGAGGATCACAGGTTCAAGGCCAGAGGCAGCCTTTGTAGGTTAATGAGACTGTGTCTCAAAATAAAAAATATAAAAGGGGGTGGGGGTGCAGCTTAATAGTAGAGCACATACCTAGCATATGAGAGGCCCTGGGTTCAAGCCCCGGTACTAAAAACAAAAAAGTAAATAATAAAGTGGCTGGGGATGTGGCACAATGGTGGGCCACTTGCCTGAAGCCCTGGGTTCATAACTTAGTACTGTAAAATCATCATCATCATCATCATTGTCATCATTATTATCGTCATCTTTGGGAGATGTGATGATTTAGAATAATTACTTTAGCCTTTTGGTTCTGCTTAGCATGATCTATTCCACTCTCAACATTGTCTATGTAGTGGACAGCACTCTGGTACACTTGCTGGTATCCTTGTACCTGATTTTACAATTGAGGCTGATGTTCAATTAACAAATAGGTTTGGAACATTTACTGCATTCTAGGCATTGTATTGCATACTGGGATGAGAAGGGATGAAGCTGGTGCACTTCTTTACTAATTGGCACAAGGGTAAATGGAAGTAATGAAATCCAGTTGTCTCAGAGAAGACTAGATCAGAGAAGACTAGATCACACTTCCCTCCCCTTGGTCTTTTCAGCTGCTGGTTCCTGAAGAGGAAATGTATTTAATGGCTTTACTTATCTGCTGTTGTATTATAGGGAGGAGACAAAAGCCTTAGTGGAGGATTTCTGTAAAGCTTAACAATTTTATTATGACATAAAAGAGTCATCAGGTTTTATCAAAGCTGCCCTACCTCTGTTCCCTACACATTAAAGAGGGAATTGAAAACTCCAGATCATTATGCTGTTTCCCCTCCCAGCCTAGAAAGCACATGGAAAAGCTATGAGAAATATTTCAAAACAAGTTGTGCAATGTTTGATAGTTAATAAACCCAGATCCCTCAGATATATAAACTGTACAATTCAACAGAATGTTTTCTCAAAAGCAGCTACAAGAAAAAAATAAACACATACCAGACAACAAAAGACTCACACGGCTGAAAATCCATCCCATGTTGTAAAAGAGGAAATCAATATACACTTGCCAAGAATTAATATTCTCACTCCTAGAGGATAAAAGGGACCATTCTACTGAGCTCAATATGGCAGCTACAAAATGTTATTTGTTCTAAAATTAATTTTTTTTTTTTTTTTTGTGGTACTAGAGGTTGAACCCAGGGCCTCACTCCTGCATGCTCTGCAAGTGCTGGACCACTGAGCTACACCCTCAGCCCATTTTTTTTTTTTTTTTTACTTTTTGAGACAGGGTCTTGCTAAGTTACACAGACTGCCTCTGGTCTCAAACTTGTGATCCTCCTGCCTCCGCCTCCCAAGCCGCTGGGATTACGGGTATGCGCCACCACGCCCAGCTCTCTAAAATTAATTTTAAGGAAAAAGTTAAACCACATATAGTTGATATTTCAAGTGGGTGGGACTCATAAAGCACCATTCAAAAGCAACTATAGTTTATCCCTTCTCTTCTACCCTTACCCTCCCTTTATTAGAATGTGCACAAGTGCCCCTCTTTGCACACACACAGTCTCTCAGTGCCAGTGGTTCATCCCACGTCCCTGGGTGTGACCAGGAAGGCCTTACAGCTTGTTTTTGTGCTCTTAGGTTACAAACAGCCTGTCAGACTTTTTAGTTCCCCAGGAGGGTCTAGTTCAGCAGTTTTGTCCTGCTCTGTGTGTTAGGAAGGGCTTGGAACCTCAAAGCAACCCTTGCTCCTCCCCCTGGCTCTGGCCTCTGCTTTTTACTTGTTGTCAGACTCTCCACCTGATTCTTAAGCTAGCCAGGCTGGGAAAGCTGGAATAGAGGACAGGGAAGAGGAGGGAAGGGGATCAGAATGTGCCCTGCCCCAACATGGCACACTGGCACAAGGAATATTTTGAGCTGAAGCCAATTGAGAATCAGCAGGCATAGGAAGAGTTCGCTGACCTTTGTATCTGCCCAAAAGCAGAGGATGAACTTCCCCTTGAGAAGTGTCCCCTTGTGCCGGGAAGAAAGACTTATCGTTGGAGGTGGGTGGTCAACACCAAGATGAATTTGCATAAACAGATTTTACCAAAATCGCCCTTATGATCTGTTTGTCCCTCCTATATATGACCTGGCTGCCTCCCCACAATTTATTGTCCTTCTCTCTATGCTAAGAGTACATAAGACTCAAAGTCTGCTACTTTGAGTTCCACCTCTTTTCTTTGAACTCTGATTCACATAAATATTGATAAAAATTGTGCATTTTTTTCTCTTTCAATCTGTCATTTGTTAGCTTACTTCGTAGGCCCCCAGATATTGAATGTGAGAATCAAGTGAAAGTTTTCTCTCCCCAACAGTAGAAAAAGCCAAGAGAGGACTCAGGAGGCAGGTACTGGTTTCTGCTTCTTTCTAACTTTGACAAGCGCTTAAAGCTGACTTTCACTTCAGTCTCAGCTGACTCCTTTTCTTAGGAGCTCATGGTGGCTTCTGTAGCAACCACACCATACCAAGATAGACAATTTTTCCATGTTTCTTGCAAAGCAGATGATGCTTTTTAAATCTGCTGTCCTTTTTGTACTGCCTCCATCATTGCCAGGGAATGCATGGTTCATCCTGGCTGCATTGATATTTCACCACTCAGACCATGCCCTCTGCTAGGATTTAAATACTGATGCAGGCTGCTCCTCTTCTTTTTCCCTATAGCTCAGGCCTAGCACTCAAGAACCCCGAAGCATACTCACCCCCTGACCTTTGTGTGGGAGAGGGTAGATCCCAGCAGCACCATTGGGCCTCTCTGTTCTGCTCCCTCAGGTTGATAGCCACAGCTTCTAGCCTTTAGATTCCTTTGGTACTGATCAGACATTGGTTCATGATTTCTTCAGATCTTCTAGAGAATCATCAATCTCTCTTGGGAAACTAGGCAATAAGGGGATAGGGAGGATTAAAGAAATAAAACAAAACAAAAAGAGCAATTCTAGTAAGCATTTTCAATCTCACTCCTTGCCAGTGAAGTTCTTAGCCATGGCATTATTAGCTTAGGAGTGAGAGATGGGGGAAGGTACTCTCCTCTAAAACCAGGTCTGGGGAGCTGTTGTTGTTAGGTGTCCTTGAGTTGGATGTTGAGTTGGGTCTTGTAAGGTTTTCAATGGCATGTGACTGGTGATCTGACAAATACATTCTATTCCAATTGGAAAAGAGAATCAAAAATAGTCTACATTCATATACAGTAATTAATAATATAAACTTGCAGTATTTTCCTGAGAGCTTTGTCAACTATCCTGCCTTTTGAAGAGATCCAGACTGTCTTGTCACCAGGCAAAAAATCACATTGGTCTGTGCTCTGAACTTCTTATGCTAATCAGACCCCGTGAAGGAGAAGCACCTAGCATGCTGGAGTCACATGATCCCCAGTGGATGGGCAATAAGCTCTATAAAGATTTAGGGCATACATATCAGTAAAATCTTTAGGGGTAAGAGGTAAGGGCAGCCCAGGTCACCCTGTCCAATGTGAAAGACAATTTATTGCATCTTGTACTTCCCACCAACAAAAGAAATACAATGTCTACTAGGCCTTTTTGGGTAGAGAAAGCAGCCTTCTGCATACCTGAGGATATTGCTTCAGTATATGTCCTAAATTATTCAAACCTGGGGTCAGGAGCACGAAAAGGTCCTGGGGCAGGTCCATGCTAGAGTGCGAGCAACCTGCTGTTTGGGCTATAGAATGTGGAAGACTCCATGGCAGGAGAGGTCTCCGTAATAGAAAAGATGCCCTATGGAGGTTATGTCAAGCCTCAGAGGGAGAAGCACAGGCTCCCTGCAAGTCTGGGGTCAGGAATGAAATGCTCTCGCACACCTTTTGAGAAACAAACAACTCCCGCCATATTACTGGACCTAGGTAGGGATGGAGCACCGTGGGCTACCAGAGTACCCTGTGTCCAGAATTGCTTCTCATTAGCTGGCAGACTCCCCGAGTAATAAGGTTGGATGTGCCCTGCAGCATATTTCAGGATGGAGGTGGTATATCTGGGGTCTCTTGGGAGTAGGACTAGAGCGTGTTAAGCAAGGTGCATAAGCAGGTTATCTGAAAGCTTGTGTCACCCACTGCTGTGGCACCACCACCCCATTCCTCTCCTCTGGCTATATGGACTATCTTTTAAGGCCAGTGGAGGAAGGAAGAAAAAAGGCCAAATTGGGTTTATGGATGGGTTGACATGGTATGTGGAGGCGGGCAGAAAATGATAATAGCTGCAGTGCCATCTCTGGGTTGGTCTTGGGAGATAGCGATGAGGAATGTTTTTCTTTCCTTAGGGAGAGATCTGAGCTGTGTACCTGACTGGCTGCTTTATGTGTAAGGAGAAGTGTCCAGAGGCTAAAACATAGATGGACTTAGGGGCAGTAATAAATGGACCTGCCCTCAAGGGTGGAGGCTGCACGTTTCGCTTGGTATTTGTTTTATCCTTTTTCTTTTTTCCTTGTTCTTTTTCTTCTCTGCAGTGTAGTACATTGTGCATGTAACTATTACATGATGTATAACTATCACTATTCATCTGAACAGCTCTTCCTGCCTGCTCCATGCTGGGTGTTGTTTTTGGTACTGGGAAGAATACTAAAGTGAATCAGAAACCCTCAGTTTTTTCACCATCTTCCTCCTCCTCCTCACTTGTATTTACCATTTGTTTCCTGCACACCTGGAACTGTACTAATTGTTTTGACACATGCACAATCTCTTTTAATCCTCAGAAACACCCTGTGTGGAAGATTGGCGGTGTCTTGAGATGAACCTGGCACAGATGGCTAAATAACTCATCTGAGCATCATAGCTGGTAAGTGACTTGTTGCTATTTCAACCAAAGCACATGCATTATTTTGACAAAAGAGTCAATGCCAATATCACATGAGGTTTAATACATGAAATGAGATCAGCCCTTAACATCATTAACATAAAAAGTTTTGTTTTCTTGCATTCTTTTTTCTTTTTGGTACTGGGGATGGAACCCTGGGCTTCGCACCTGCTAGGCAAGCGCTCTATCACTGAGCTAAATCTCCAGTCCTTTTCTTGCATTCTTTTTACTTATTGTTGTTGTGGGTGGATTGCCTTAAAGTGCTTTTAAACCTCCGTTGTGCTGAGAGGTGGTCATTCAGTAGTATCCTTCACTGGATACTACTTTTTGTATTCACTTTTTAACATAGCCCCTCTTTGAACCCTGCAACTTGACACTTTCCAATCTTCATGAAGAACTCTTTTTAAGTTTGTTTTCTTAAAGGATCCATCTTCCAACAAATTCTTGGGAATGTTGCAGCCACATAGCTCTTTGACACGTTGTTGTTAGGTGCCGTCGAGTCGGTATCCAACTCATAGCAACCCTCATAGGGTTTTCAATGGCTGTTTCCGGATTGCCTTGAGAGTGGATTGCCAAGCCCTTCTCCCATTTTTGTGGTGCTGGGAATTGAACTGGGGACCTCAGAGACTGTAGCGCAGTGCTCTACCAACTGAGCTAAATCCCAGCCTTTGACACATGGAAAGGTCAAATTGCTTGCGCAACCTAATCCTACAGGCTAGTGCAGATGTCAGCACATCATCTGTAAAGCTGGCACTGTGCCCTTTGCCCTAACTGATGGAGCAGAGAGTCACCTCACAATCAAGGGGCACCTGTAAGCAGCTTTATAATGGCAAGTGCCTTGTACTCGGCTGGTATTTGCACTGACCTGAAGACCTGCAGATCTGCTGTGTTCTTAGTGGCCTTGGAAATTGCCTATTTAAGTGGCACTTTCACATTTTTTTTGCTTGATTTTATTTCTTCATTTGTATTCTTTTAATTCATTTTAATGTTGATGTCATTACTGGTAATAACACAGTACTGAGCAACTGTGAAAGAACAGCACTGGTAGGTATAAATGAACAAAACTCCCCTTTCACTTGATGAATATGCCTTCCATCAGCCCCGTGGTGTCCACAAATCATTTGGGAGTTGATTGTCTCAGTGGTCTATGAGTACAAGGCTTCACTTAAAAACTTAATGATTTTACATAATTACTTGAGGGCCCCAAAATTATCTTATAAATTGGGATTTTTTAAGAGATGACTTTATAATTTGGAAAATGTAAGTAATCTTACCAATTAGGCAATGAATTAACAAGTCTGTGCTGTGTAGTAGAAAATTTCCTCCCATTCAGAAATAGACCAAGGACCATAGAAAATGATAAAAGTTCTGCAAGGGTGTATGTCATAAGGACTTGGTTATTTGCTTTCTGCCTCATTTAACTTCTCAGTTATTTATAGGGCAAGGACTAGTTTGAAATGCACGAGGTACTTGCCTCAGGAACAAAATGTATGAGGCCCCCTAAATCTCAGAATCAAGAACAATAATATTTTTTTTCTCTCTTTATTGGTAAATGATGGTTGGGTACAGAGTAATACAGCATTGGCCTTTTCCATTATGCAACTATTATATCACTTTTGATTACACTTTCATCAACTTATATGGAAACTCATGTAGTAAAACTCAAATGCATATTTGGGTTATATTCTTCTATTTTTTCAATGTACCAACCAAGTTGCTTTGATTATTTTGAGATTATCCTCTCCCCCTTTATCCTCCCCATCCCACCTTCTGCGATCTTTACTTCCCTCTCTGTTAGTTCCCTCCCTCCTCCTTTCTACTCTTTTATGTTGTCCCTTCTTCTCTAAGAGGTCCCCCAAATCTCAGAATCATGAACAATAATATTTTAATGGGATCTTTAAAAAGAATCAAACTTAGTACTAAAAATATTTGAGCAAAATATCAAAATTTAAAATAAAGAAGAGATTGGACCTTGACGCATGTACAGCTCACCGCATTCTCTCCCAGTCCTGTCCACTTACCTGCAGGCTTGTGTGTCACCCTAGGCTGTAAACTACAGGGGAAGAAACGGTCATCACTCTTTTCCCCATGCCATCATCAGGGCCTGGGCCTGATGTGCCTAGGTGTGCTCAGTATCCTGTTTCTTTGAATGAATGGAAAAATACTGTGCAGTGGAAGGAAGATGGGGCGGTGAACCTCACCACAGTCCCCAGCAAGTTCTTTCTGTGGCCTTGATTAAATCATTTCTGTCAGGCTCACCATTGAAAAGAGGGCGTCAAACACAACTGTGGTTCTTTCCAGCTTTCCTTTTCTGAGACTCAGAGCTGGCAGGAAGCCAGGCAGCCATCTGGGGGTTCACCTATCCAACTACCAGCCCAACATCATTTATCATATACAACCCGAGTTCCTTACCATGGGCGATGGACTGGAAGAGGGACACAGGAAGCCAGGGACCCTGAGCCTCAGGTATTCACAGTGCCGTAGGAAGGCAGACCCCCCAGGCTCGCAGGGGGGACCATGGCTAGAATTGCTCCCATAGCTGGCAGAAGAAGCATAAAAAAGAAACTCCCCAAGTCTTCCAGAGGCAGGCCCCATTTTCACAGAGGATTTAAGTGCAGAGAGAAGGTTGAAGAATTGTTAGTGAGAGAAGAAAGTGTGGGGGCACCAGGTTAGGGCAGAGCCTGGGTGTGACTGGATGTGTTCCCTTCCGCTTTCCCAGACACCGGTGTCTAAAAGCAGTGGGTGCTGAGAATAAAACCACGCTTTGTAAAATTAATCTCAAAGGTAAAGAAGAGGTGGCAATTCTTTTAACATAGTGGGCTACCAGGTGTTAATTTTCATAGGGAAAGTTCTGATTGCTATTAAAATAATCCATTCTGTGGCCAGATCTCTCCTCTGAAGGTTTCTGTGTCCTCTCTCATTTTGCTCGCACCATCTAAAACCTCTCCCCACCCTACCTGAGAGAGTGACAGACCTATTGTGGCTGGAGTTGGGGCATAAGAAGAAGCAGGACCTGGGTTGGGTAGACTAGGGATGTGTATACATGCATACTCAGGCACGTCTCATACTGCCTATGAAACAGTGTGGTTTGTGTGGTTGGAGAATTATATGCTAGAGTAAATGAACTCACCCTTAATGGAAAGAAACCCTGCCCAATAGGTTATGAGAAGAGATCTGATTGGCTGGAAGTACTAGAAAGTCTGAGACTTGGCTAGTCATATAAATGCTTGGGTCAGAAGGAAAAGAATAATAAACGTATTTCTTTATATTGGAAAAGTTCCCTTGGTGACAGTTAAGTTTTATGATGTATAAGTCATTTTATTTACTGTCTTAATACTACATCAGCCAACAAACCTTATAGCAACACCCAGGGGTAAGATGCCAAAAGCAGAAAAACAAATGAAGGAAAGAGGAACTCAAATGCTATCAGACTGGGTTGTTAAGGACAACCAGTGGACCTCTATATAGTGGTTGCTTAGCTTACACATCAGCATCCTGGTTATGAAGACTGAACCTAGAACAAAAAGAAACACATGTTTAGGCTCCTACATTGAAATCTCCATTCTGGAGTGCTCCTTTGGGGGAGTGCCTCTCCATGTACAGCTGATGTGAAGGTGGAAAATAAGGTCTTGATGCACTTAGACTCTTCACTGTTTGGAGGCATTTGAGAACTTTCATTTCTTTTTCTTTTGAAAAGCCTTTGAGGTTGACAATTTCTGGTGCCTGTGACCTGAGGCTTCACAGGTCAAACAGGAAGACAACAGAAGCAGATGTTCATTCCCTGTCTCCCTCCTCTTGCTTCTACAAAGGAAACAACCTTAGTTACAGCTCGGGGGATGTTGGGAGATGGTCAGGTTGCCTTCCCCTTCCTAGTGGGCTCCCCTTCTCTAGGCTGTCAGTTTATTGTTTAGATTGTCTCCTGAATTTCAGGTACTGTCTCTTTCATCTTATCCTGCCATGGCAGAGAATTTTCCA
The DNA here is from genome assembly GCA_007922755.1 of Pedetes capensis. NCBI lineage: Eukaryota > Metazoa > Chordata > Mammalia > Rodentia > Pedetidae > Pedetes > Pedetes capensis. The sequence goes on along the minus strand of VMDO01014143.1, from coordinate 705 downwards.
TAATGAAGATGATGCTGGCTGTGTGTCCCATAAATAAACCTGACAAAGCACAGCATTTGTTCCCTGAAATTTTTACTGGCTCAAATACAAAGCAATATTAACTATGATATACTTCTTCCTCTTGTCATGTCCTGAAAATTGTCATATCTTAAATCAAGGAGGGCAAAGAGGCTATATTTTGTGGGCCAACTGAAATAAATTGCTGCTTGGACTGCTGTATTGGAAAGAGTACTAAGGTCCCTTTCAAACTCGGTAAGAAGTTCTGTGATCAATCAGATGTGCCCAGTGTGTGGAGGAAGTAGAGGCACACGGAATTTGCACCATCCAGTTTTTACCTCCTGAACTCATATGCATGCTTCAAACCTTGCCTCCCAAGTTTCACACCTTGCACCCTATGCAACTGAGTGCATTCCTGAGTCACAGAGAATGCTTTTCTCTGCTGGGATTATATAATCTGTGCCCCTTATTAGTGTTTTTCACATTAATATCTTATAGCAGCAATCCAAGGATTGCTAATCTTAAGGCAGAGTATCATTTTTACTTGTTGATTTGGAAAACATTTTGAAAATGGTATTGCCACTGTCAATGAAGATATAGGATAAAATGGGCATTGTAATATACTACTAGTAGGAGTGCAGCTTGGTAAATCCTCTTTGGAGGACAACTTGGATATATATATATATATATATATATATATATGCTATA
>VMDO01014142.1:10877-55745 GCA_007922755.1 Pedetes capensis | reverse complement strand
CTTGATTGTTCCTTTATCATTTAAAGATATTCATTCTACAGAGATCTTTTTATTAAATATTTACTTACACAAAATATTTTATTGACACTGATACCCCCCAAATTTGTTGACTTACAAAATAGTCTGAATTACCTCAAGAAACGCATAAACTATACTTCCTTGTCCTAGTTAGTCATATCTGATTTATTTTAGTAAAGACCTTAGTATTTCTTTTAATTACATCTGAAATTATCACTTGCAAATATATGTTTCAAACCATCTTTCTTTGACACTGATTAGTGAACAATGTTGGATTTGTAAGCTATTAAGAAGTCATTCCATAGCATGCTCTGCAATTAATTAGAAGCTAAGTAATAATAAAATGCAGTTAACTCAATGTCTATGTTTTTTACAAAATATGTTTTTAAAAAAGGTAATAAAAAAGTATACAGTCTGATAGAGGAATAATTTTCACTCTAGAAAGGAATATTTTAAAAAGCAATCCTCTGCCTTGTTCAGTCCATCAATTCTTAAGCCTTTTTAATTAACATGTTAATAAATTCCATGATAGATTTAATGGCAAGTGACAATTCCAAAGTGCAGGTTGAAATAAAATCTAACATAGCAAATTTGTTACTTGCAAAAAATATCATTATTGCCTACTCAACTTTAACTTGCCTTTTCCCTCCCTTTCTTAAGGGCACGTTGCTATTTGGAAGATTTAAGCCTTAGCCCCCACATATTAAGCAGAATTAATGATCTATTTGCTTAGAAACCATATATTAGCTCCAGTTTATCCATCCACTGGGTAAATGGTAGACATTACTTGGTCACTATGATAGATTTGAATGCAGGCAAAAGCATCAATCAGTGTCTGCTGCTGATTAGTTGTTGGTGTCTTTGACAGGCTCTTCCATCTCACTGAATGAATGCCAGCTGATTGCTTTCACTTCTCTCCATGTCCATTGCCCTACACTCCTACTATATTACATAGCAAATGCTGAGGATGGAATATTCTCTGTGTCAGCTAACAGTGAATTTCTCCCCTTGGTGTTACATCCACATTGGTCTTGTACTTCAAATTACAAAATAAAATTAGTCAACAGTGTGTGGGAATGTAAACCTTTACAAAGCAATGAGTAGAAATGGATGGAAAAATTGTATTTTAATATTAAAATCTGATTTCCCTAAAACAGAAAAAAAGTGGCATGAAATGTACTTCCTTAAATGACATGATAAAAACTGGATATGTCAAGATTAAAAAATAAAGCATTGAAATTGAAGGAAAACATTACCCTTGAGATAAATTCAGGTTCTGAAAGTACAATTATAATTAGTACTAAAATGATCATTAAATTGAGGTTGATTTCCTCTTAAAGTTTGCTCAGGCCAATCTTTTATTACTCAGATGTGTATTCAAGCCCCATTATGAACAGTATGGTTTATTTGTAAGGCTGGAGAACAGATGGAGTGAATTTATTTGCAGAAATATTTGGGCAAGTAAAAAGATATGAATTTCAGCTTTCTTGATACTCAACATTGTCTGGCATATGTGCAACTCTTTCATTAAATAGAAAGCCAGAATAAATAGACCTTTGTAAGCAGAATAAATAATTTCTTAATGAATTTAACATTTATTTAAATGCTGAAGTCAGGATGAGCATATCAAATATCAATAAACTATTTACATATATTTTAAATGATTTTACAGAGATTTAATAACAATTTAATATTTTAATATTTTTGTAGCCATCATATTTTTCTGCTCAATGCTTGAGGTTATTCCACAAGTAACCATGGATATTTGTGCTTAAACATGCAATCAATCTTCACTATTTGATCATGTATATTCCAAGTTTTACATAATAGCATATAACTAACAAAAGTAGAATTTGAGACCAAGTATAGAATTATGAATTCCTCAATTTTATTTAGATTAATTCCAATTTTAAAGAAATTAAAACTAAATACAAGTTTTGAAACTATAGATCTAATCTTACTGCATTTTGCTTTCCATTATTTAAACATGATATTTGACAACTTTTATTAAATAGTAATAAAATATTGACACAAAAGCATGAAGTAAGTATTTGTGTCAGAAAAGTGAAGAGAAAATCCAAAGTCCAAGGAAAGCGTGATGACTTTAATAGCTTCTGGTTGGCTGAGGTCATGTGTTCATGGCCTGAGCTGTTCACACAAGATTCATGATGTAGCAAAACATTAACAACAAACATGTATCATAAACTAATGAGTAAATAATTTCTATATTGTGTGTGGGAAGCCACTCCCAAAACAATCTCAAAAATAATCAGCCATTGAAAACCCTATGAGGGTCCCTATGAGTCAGACTGAGTAACAAAAACATATCTTAACTAATCTGTGATGGAGGAAAAAATGCATTTATGGTTGACAATATTATGTAGCTTAGCTTATCTTTTTAGTTCAGTTTTATTAATTTTAAATATTGTCATCATAAAGGAATAGTTTATTTTTAAAAAGAATAGTTTGAAGCAAAATCAGGGTTGGATATTTTGCAAAGATATTACAATATTAGAACAAAATGTATACATGTAAGCATTTCATGTATATAGTTAGACAAAGAATGATTGAGTAACATCTAAGTTTAATAAGATGTTTTAACAGTATAGGACAGATTTCCCCAGGCTTCAGCCAGTCTAATAAAAATCATGCTCTCCATTAAGACCCAAGTAAGGGAGAAGTCTTACCATAAAAGTGAATTCAGTCATTTAATTTATGATTCATAACTAGTCTCAGTCGTAATCAAAAAATCACAGACTGGGGAAGAGGAATTTGTCACAGAAAACTTCCAACTAAAAGAGCTTTTTGAGCTATAGCATAAGACTCCTTCCATTTGAAAATACAACAAACTCTCTGTCCATTAATTAGTAAAACTAGACATGGAGACATTAGAAAACATCCTGTCAAGATCTATCTCAGGATTTTCTGCCCAAAATTATTAAAGTCATGGATCTTTTTTCTTTCTTTTTGTTTTTATGTGGTACCATGAGGGCCATGCATACATGAAGGAAGTACTACACAGGGTTTCAAGGCTATCTCTGGCCTTCAGATCCCATTCTACCTGCCATAGCCTCCAGAGTAACTGGGGTTATGGCATGTGCCACAACTGCTGGCTAAAGTCACAATTCTTGATAATAATACTTCTCCATGATCAGTTCAGAGGCAAGAAGATACCTTGCAGTTAAACTAAGGAAATTTCAAAATAAAGGCGGAGGCCTTATTTCAAGTTTCTTGCACGGTTGTCTATGGGAAAGAAAAAAGTGGAAATTGTCTAAATATCAAATAACAGAGGAATAGTAAAGTATATAATGCTGCATCCACCTATCCTAGTATCATTTCAGGAGTGGCTGAAAGCATCCCAGACTTGGGACAACAGTGGGAAACTCCTTAGACCTAATCCTCAGGGTCACTGTGATTCACAGAAAACACTTATGAAGGTTCTAGGAATACTTGGCACAATTCTCCTGCCCCATTCTCAGAGTCACAGGGATTACAGGCTATAGAGGAAAATTGAGAGGAAATTGGAAAAACCCCAAAACTGGGTAAATGGCTTTTGAAGATCTGGTTTGTAAATTAGAAATCTAGGGAAAATGAAAGTAATTTCATTGGACATTTGTACAAAACCCTTCATAAATCCTCTAAACCTGATTGCACAATTGGTCTCAAAGCTGATTGGCTCAGGCTATTCGGGGGCAAGATATATAAGGAGCTGCACTGCAGCAGCTCTCTCTCTCTCTCTCTCTCTCTCTCTCTCTCTCTCTCTCTCTCTCCCTCTGACCACCAATGAGGAAACAACTCTCTCCATCTGACCACCTACAAGGAAAGAACTCTCTCTTGCCCAGAACACAGAAGAAGGTAAAAAACTCTCTCTCTCCTTGTGACCACTGAGATCAGGACAACTAGACAGCACTCTCAAGGAATGACAGACTACAAGCAAGCTGAGGAAAGCCTCTTGGACCCAGTGCCAAGAGACTGAAGCTGAGGATAGTCTCAGGTCCCAGCGCCAGAGGCAGAAGAGCCATGGCTACCCCTGCAGGCAGCAGAGAGCTGCAGCGTTTAGGCTGCTAACACTTGTAAACTGTATACTTTGGGTTTCCTTCTGCCCTTATCAGAGTCCACAACCCTCACTCAAGGGTCCCGAGTGATTTGTGCTTAGACTTGTGCATGGCGGCACCTCCCATCCAAACATCCAGGCCTGACTGAGAGGTGCACGCCCCATAATAGGCATATGCCACCAAGATATATGCCTCATTGGAACAGAAAACATTGCATAGTCTTCACAAGAGGTGGAGGAAATGAAAACCAAGAGACAGCCCTCATAGTAAAATCGAAGAGAAAGAAATGCTATGCCTAGCAGAATCTTCATTCTTACTAGGATTAAACACAGTTTAAGGTGGCATGAGACATCCTGGGTCAACCTGGAAGCCATTGCACTCTCTTGGAATCTGTGTTTTAGCTCCTGCATTATGTAGCCAAATACTTAGGCTCTATGTTTTTCTGTTATTAAGGAATCTTTGCATGTGTGTCTTAATTCTTTCTGTCAAACACATTATAGTTCTGTTTTGAGAGCAGCACAATTTTATGTCATTAGAAAATATATTTATAAAGTTAAAGTCACATAATATTGAATTCTGAAATCCCCCATGTGTCTTTCAGTTTGTTGTGCTGTGGCGGCTTGTGTATTGCTGTGATGCCAAAAGCTATATCCCTGGGTTTTCAGATGCCAAAAGGGCCATCCATGGTGAACAGGATTCAGCTGAGCTCCAGACTAAGACAAACTAGGGAGAAGGATCAGGCAGCTCACTCCCAAAACAATTGTTGTTGTTGTTAGGTGCCGTCAAGTCGGTATCCAACTCATAGCGACCCTCATAGGGTTTTCAATGGCTGACCGTTTCGGGATTGCCTTGGGAGTGGATTGCCAGGCCCTTCTCCCAACCAAAACAATTAGTCATTGAAAACCTTATTAGTAGCACAGAACTGTCAAATATACTGCCAGAAAATGAGCCCCCAGGCTGGAAGGCATTCCGAAGACAAATGGAGAAACAGTTGCCTCCTCAAAGTAGAGTCAAGCTTAATGGAGGAAATGGAGTAAAGCCCCTGGGACCTCCAGGGGCTTTTACTGATGTGGCATGACTCAAAATGAGAAGAAACACAGTGGCTGCAAAGATGGCCTCAAACATAAAAAGATCATGTGCATAGCACAGTGTTGGGGAGTGTTTAGGTGTGTTGTATATAGGGTAGGTATGAGTTGGACCCAACATGAGGGCACCTAACAACAATAATTGTAATATTGAATTTTTATTCCATAATTATGGAATAATTATTCCATAATACTAAGTAGAAAATGGCAGGATACAAATTTCAATGTTTGCTCTTAAGAAGCAATAGAAAAACCCATTGATCTTTTAAAAAATTGAAAAATTATATCTCTATGCAATGTTTGTATAAACATAAGCGTATTTCCTTTCCTCATATTTAAAATGTATAATGGATATACATTACTTTAAATAGAAATATCAAATTTACATATTTTAATGGAACTGCCTAATTATCTCTTCCCTTATAAATAAAAAAGTCTGTAAAATTTGTATTCTACTCAAAGTGAATAAATAATTTGTGTCATCTTATATACTGGTGAATTTAGGTAACTGATTGAAGATGAATATAAGGATATAGCTAGTTTCCTATAAATTTTTAATCACCTTCAGTCTCCTGAAGATAGTGCCCTCTCTAAAGTCATGACTTCAAACATTCCTGATCCAATTATTCTAAGAGTAGAATATACAGAATGTCAACAATGTCCTATGATGCAGCTTGATATTTAATCACAGATCATTACTCATGGATCATTAGGTGTGTCAGGAAGGAATTCTGGATCCTGCAGATCTCAGATACACTAAATGTCTGGGGGTATCAAATACAGGTGGAACCTAATGGCAGAATAAATCGTACATGGTAGGAGGAAGTTCTAATGAGAAAAAACATCCTAATGATATAAGTCAAATACAAATAATAAATATATATTATTAGTTTTGACTTTATCAAATTTGAAAGAAACTCTGTTATTATAAAGTTCAAACAAAGAATGAGTGTGTAGAAAATAGTATTATTATTCAAGATCTAAAAGAAATTTATAAAATCAGTAAGTATAGATAAACAACCATATAAAATTACACAATGGCAAATAACAGATAATTCTCAGAAGAGGAATCACATGCCAGATGTGATGACATATGCCTGTAGTCCCAGGGACTTGGGAGGGTGAGGCAGAAGGATTGTGAGTTTGAGGCTTGTGTAATTTAATGAGACCCGGACTCAAATTTTAAAAAATAAAATGAAAATCATGCTAGAAGTGAAGCCCAATGGTAGAGTATTTGCAAAGTGTGTATAAGGCCCTATGTTCAACCTTCAAGTACTGAAAAAACAAAGAAAGAAGAGTAAAAACAGAAAGAAAAGGAATTTAAATCCATAGAAAAATACTTTGAATAACTTGCAGTAAGGTAAAATTTAAGATACTACTTCTCAGTTCTCAAATTACCAAAGACTAAATTCTAACTATGTTGCATCTTGCAAAGTACATATGAAAAAATCTTATCTACATTGTGAGAGTATAAACTAAACAACCATGGAAAGAATTTTGATAATATTCAGAAAAACAAAAATGTCTTTATTATTAACAACCTAGCCATAACACTTCTAGGTGTGTCCCTAAATTTTCACAAGGTGTATGAGGGTGATTTTGTATTTTTGTATTTTTAAGAGTGAATATTTTTAAACAACCTGAGTAAATACTTGTAAACAATCTAATGCCTCTGAAGATAATAAATTATAAGCTATGGTGGAATCATGTAAAAGAATACCTTGTTGTTGTTGTTAGGTGCCATAGAGTAACTTATAACACATAAACTAATAAAGTTATTATTAAATTTCAAAGCATGATGTATTGAATGAAAGGAGCAAGTTTCAGAATTTAAGTTCAATAGCATAGACTTTATGTTGATTAAAAAACATAAATATGCAAAATGGTTAAAATGTCTCCTTTACTACAACTCTAAGAATCTATAATAGTAATTATCTCATGTGCAACTAGAAAAAGTGAGAATATTATTGGTATAATGAGGAAATTACATTAGTTCATGCATAGTTTTTGTCAGTTTACTGATATTTCCACCATCATGTTACAATATCTGAATACACAGAATGATAAAGACATATACAGTAATGAACATGATACCAAATCACTCATTATTCTCTTAAACATAGCATAGGAAATCCTTGAGGTCCTCAAGATCCTTTATGAGAGTCCACAGGTAAAATTTATTTTCATAATAATACTAAGATAATATTTACCTATTTTCATTCTCATCACAAATTATAGAGAAACTTTTCAGAAGCTATGTGGAGTATAATCTTGCAACAGATGGAAAACAGAAAGTATGAAGATATAACTAGTTTTTATTAAGCTCAATATTAAAGACATATGTTAAAATATAAAACAGTTACTGTTTTCTCAGTTTTAATCCTTCAACATCAATAAATTTCTTTGGAATGCTCAGTAAATTTAAAAGTGTAAAGTGGTTTTGATAATAACAAATTTATGAACTACTTTGTTATATAATTTTGTCTTATCTTACTTGCATAAAATCAAAGATGTGAAGATTTTTTTATCATCTTAAAGGAAAGGTTCTTAGTTTCCTAGAGTTATTTTTTAAGTTGCAAGCAATTTGGTGCCTTTAAAATTTGTGCTATAATTTTGAGGATATTTATTTTTTTCATTTTATTGTTTTCTTTTGTAGGTTACAAAGTTGTATATGTTATATATGGTCTACCACAATCCTGTTTTTCTTATGGACCTACTATTTTAGTGAATGTTTTTACAGAAAACAAAAATATCAGATCAGACATGGTGGCACATGCCTATAGACCCTGTCTCAATGTGAAATAGAAAAGAGATTAGGAGTGCAGCCCAGTGGTAGTAGGGCCTTTGTAAAGTATGCATAAGGCCCTAAAGTTAGTCCTCCAGTACCATAAAAGAAAAAAAAAGAGAAAGAAAAAGAAAGAAAGAAAGAAAGAAAGAAAGAAAGAAAGAAAGAAAGAAAGGAAGGAAGGAAGGAAGGGAAAGGAAAGGAAAGGAAAGGAAAGGAAAAGAAAGGAAAGGAAAGGAAAGGAAAAGAAAAGAAAAGAATGCTTTCAGTTAAAAAATATTTATACTTTATTTTGGCTGAAACTCTTACAATATTGTACCATTTTGATAAATTTAAACACATAAAAATGAAAGTTAGCAAGATGTGGTTATAGAGTAAAGTATAAAACATAAAAAAGAGTCCTAAGGCTGTAGTATAAATGTTTAGTGGTGATGACATTCCTTTGTGAGGAGAATATCACAGAGAAAGCTGGACAAAATTAAACTTCTATAAATAATATGCTTAAAATAAATACGTGAAAACCTCATTAGCAAATATAATCTTTGTCATATGATTGTTCTTAGAGTGCTTTTTAGTTTTTCTTTATTTTAAAATTTTTCAGTGTCGAATGTTTTCTTCTGTGGTGCATAGGGTTCCCATGAATCAGACCTGACTTAATGGCACCTAACAACAACAACAATTATGATAAAACCATTAAGGGACTGGGGTTTAGCTCAGCTGGTAGAGTGCTGCTCTGTGCATGCTGATGCCCTGAGTTTAATTCCCAGCAATGAAAACTTTGAAGAAGGACCTGAAGCCCACTCCCAAAACATTTCTCAAACAATCAGCCATTGAAAGCATATTAGTAGCAGAGAAACACAGACATAGTGCCACGCAAGGCACAGGTCTGGGAGTGTTTCAGTACATAGGGTGTCTTTGAATCAGACTCATCTTGACAGCACCTAACAACAACACAAAAACAAAGTCAGTGTTGTTGCTGTTGTTGTTAGGTGCCATTGAGTCAGGTCCAACACACAGTAATCGTAAGTACAACAGAACAAAAAACTACCTGACACAGTGCCATGCCTGGCACTATGTCAGTGCTTTTCTGCTATTCATAGGGTTTTCGATGGCTAAATGTGTTGGGATTGTTTCAGGAGTGGGCTTCCAGGTCCTTCTCCCATTTTTGCAGTTCTAGGGATTGAATCATGGGCTGGGATTTAGCTCAGTTGGTAGAGCGCTGTGCTGCAGTCTCTAAGGTCCTGAGTTCAATTCCCAGCACCACAAAAATGGGAGAAGGGCCTGGCAATCTACTCCCAAGGCAATCCCGAAACAATCAGCCATTGAAAACCCTATGAGGGTTGCTATGTGTTGGATACCGACTTGACAGCACCTAACAACAACAACAACAAGGGATTGAATCAAGAGCCTTAGACTATGGAGAGCAGCATTCTACCAACTGGGCTAAACGCCAGCCCTAATGACACCTAGAGCTTCCTTGTTGGCCAAGTAAGCACATTGTTACAAAAAGTATGGTCAGAATGGAATGCTGAGAGCATTGATATTAAATGTTCTATTGTTGTTGCTAGATGTCATCTAACTGGATTCAATTCATAGTGATCCTATGTCCAACAGAGTGAAACCCTCCCCAAAACTGTGCCAGGCACATGATCTTTTATATTTTTAAGCCCATTGTTGCAGCTACTGTGTCAATACATCTAGCTGATGGTCTTCGTTTTGTTCGTTGATCCATCACTGTCCCAAACATGATGTCCTTCTCCAGGTATTGGTCCCTCCTGACCATCCTTGCTTCCAGGGAGCACTCTGATTGCACTTCTAGGACAGATCTGTTTGTTCTTTTAACAGTCCATGATATATTCAATATTTCTCTCTAGAACCATAATTCAAATGCATCAATTCTTTGCCTGTCTCCCTTATTCAAGGTCCACCTTTCACAAGCATATGATGCAACTAAAAATAGCATGGCATGAGTCAGGAACACCTTCATTTTCAATGTTACATCTTTGCTTTTCAACAGTTTAGAGAGGTCCTTTGCAACAGCTTTTCCCAATGCAATGCATCTTTTGATTTCTTGACTGTTGTGTCTGTGAGTGTTGACAGTAGAACCAAGTAAAACAAAATCTTGGACCACCTCAATCTTGTCTCCATTTACCATGAAGTTGCTTACTGACCCAGTTGTAAGGACTTTTGTTTCATTGAGGTTGAGGTATAATCCATAATGAAGGCTGTGTTCTTTGATCTTCATCAGTAAGTGTTTCCAATATTATTCACTTTCAGCAAGCAAAATTGTGTCATCTGTATAACACAGGTTGTTAATGAGTCTTCCTCCAAACATGATGTCATATTTTTTTTCATAAAGTCCAGCTTCTTGGATTATTTACTCAGCATAGAATTTGAAGAGGTACAGTTAAAGGATACAGCTCTGACATAAACATTTCTCAACTTCAAACCCAGCAGTGTTTCCTTGTTTTGTTTGAATGACTGCCTCCTGGTTATGTGCAGATTTCCCATGAGTAGAATTAAGAATTCTGTTATTTCCATTCTTTACAATGTTATCCATAATTTGTTATGATCCACACAGACAAATGCCTTTGCATGTCCATTAAAAAGTAGATAGACATCTTTCTGGTATTCTCTGCTTTTGGCCTATATCTAGCACTGATGTTCCTAGTTCCAGGTCCTCTACTGAACCCAACTTGATTTTCTCGCAGTTCTCTGTTAATATACTGCTTCAGTCACTTTTGAATAATATATGTGGTTAGAATGTGTGAAAAAGTAGCATTTTATTTTTTTCCACAAATAGTTCTAGAAAATTTGGGTACCTATGTGTCCAAAAAATAACTAAACAGCTTTTACATCATTCACAAAAAGATCTAAAATGACACTTCACCAAAGTGTCTGCTAAGTGTGTGTTCATACAATAACCAGTATGTGAATATTTGTAGCAATTTTGTAAACACTAATAATTTGATAAAACTAAGCAGTCGTGCCACTGTGGTGTCTGATTCCTTCAGATATGGGAAGCTAAGCAGTGTTGGACCTGGTTAATACTTGGATGGGAGATGGCCTGAGAATGCTAGGTGCTGATGGCTTGGGAGAAGGACCCAGCAACCCACTCTCAATAAATGGGATCAGCCTCTGAAAACCCTATGAATAGCAGAGAAGCACTAACAATACTGCTTCTCCTGTTGTATATACATAGGGTGGCTATGAGTTAGACTTTGATTCAACAGCATCTTACAACAAGAAAATGTCATTTGATATCTGGATGGATAAACAAAATATTTTACATTCAATGATGGATTACTATTTGACAATAAAAAGAATGTGCTGTCAGACCTTCACAAAGACATAGAAAAATCATAAATGCTATCGATAAGTTAAAAAATCAGTTTGAAAAAGCTACTCACATTGTGATTCCATTTATACAACACTCTGGGAAAGATGAGTCCAGGGTTTAGCTCAGTTGGAAGAACTCCAGTTTTGTGGTCTCTGAGGCCCTGGATTTGATCCCCAGCACAACAAAAATTGAAGGACCTGACGATTCTGAAACAATCTTGAAGTTATGGCCCATTGATAACCCTGAGGGTCACTATGAGCTAGAGATGACTGGATGACACCTAACAACAAACAACTGGAAAAGATAAAACTGTAAAGATATTTCAAACTTTTGAATAGTTCAGCATTTTCTAGGGTTGATTTTAGAAAGGTAGTTATATAGTCAAACAGAGAAGATTTTTTAGAGGTGGAGAAACTATTTCATATAAAATTTTCATAATGGATATTTAACAGTATGAATTTGTCAAAACCCACAGAATTTGAATGCATGGAGTGGATTTTAATGTTTCCTAGTTTTTAAAAACTCAATTTGTAGATGAACCCAGGATGGAATGCAGAATAAGTCAAAAGCATCCAACTGTGGTGCAAGGGCATGAAGAAATCTTAAGCAATGTGAGTAAAAAAGGTGCAGATCTAAGCAACTGGAAAAGCATGATTTAAGACTAAAGGCAAAGAGAATTAGCGCTGTACTATAGTTCAAAATATTGTTTCCAAATATCGTGAATGTAAACAATTCATAACTACCATAAATATGGTTGGCATTGAACAATTAAGTAACTGAATGGTAAGGCACAGAGTTCTCATTGTTGGAGTCAGATATTATAGACGGGCAAGGAGAAGAGGCACAAATGACCTATGTGGTAATAAATGGAGTTTCAGACATCAGTGTAAACTCTCTTTAATATATATATCAATGGTTATATGTTGAAGTGTTTTAAATATGTGCCTATACACAGGTTAACATACATATATTTATTTATTTTTTTGCTGTCAGCCAAGAGTAGTTAAAAGCAATGACCCTATAGTGGCAACACCTATACCTAGTAGTCAAATATTTGTTTCTACTGTCATGGTTCATTAAAGGGAATCAGAATTCCTAGATTCCTTTTAGTATTGTGTAGAGAATACACAAGAAAAGCCTGGAACAGCTTATAACACCAAAAAGTAAGGACGTCAAAATGAAAGAAAATAGAAAGAAAGAAAGAAAGAAAGAAAGAAAGAAAGAAGAAAGAGAGGAAGAAAGAGGAATGAAAGAAGAGAGAGAAAGAGAGGGAGAAAGGGAGAAAGGGAGAGAGGGACGGAGGGAGGAAGGGAGGAAGGGAGGGGGAGGGAAGGAGGAAAGAAGGAAGGAAGGAACAGAGGAATAAAGGAAGATGGAAAGGAGGGAGCAAAGTAAAGAGGGAAAGAGGGAGGGGCAGAAGGAAGGAAAAAAAGGAAAGGAGGAAAGAAGAGAAAGGAAGAAGCTAGGAAAATAGAAATGCATACAAACATAATGATGGAGAAATGTGGAACGGATACAAGAGGCCAAATGAAAGAGCTCCCAGTTTCCAAACCTGGAACAATTTCAACAACAAAATGAAGATGTGTTGGATTAGCCCATAGTATAAAATAATTGTCCACAAATCAATAGTGATGTAATTTAATTGTTAAATAAATAAAAAATAACAATCTCCCATAGAAACGATAATCAAATTATTTATTTATGCCCTCAGTCCTCAGGAATTAGAACATCACTCTCTACTCTTTAAGTATTGGTACCCACAGTCATCTCCTTCCTCAGAGTACATAGAGTATGAACAGGAAACAAAGAGAAAAGCTTGAAAAACTTTACCTCAGTCAGGTTATCAGCCCCTCACTCACAATGAAGTCATGTTGATATCTCATACACTTAATGATATGTGAAGAAAACAGCACCTTACCTGTGTGATCTTGCTCTAGAAATCTCATAACTAATCTGATTATGAGTAAATGCAGCACCACATGATACATAGACCTATAGTCACAATGTCTAATGATCTGATTTGATAATTAATAACTTTATATGATTTCTACCCTTCTCCAATATATCTCTAATTTGGGTCCTATATTCAGGTCTTGTACCAAATAATACTGGGGCTTTCCTGTTCAGACACTGGGAACTACCTTAATATAGTTTATATTTGTCATAGATTTACTTTTTTTCTTAATAACATGTGTTCTATTTGAAATTATAGTGAGGCAGCCTCTAATTATTCAGGCAATCAATAAATCACAAGCATATGTATTGCAGTTATTCTTTGCCAGGAACTTCTCTAGGTACTTTCCATATGTTAATTTAATGAATTGCTGTAACCTTCTGTCTTATATACTGATTATTTTCTCCTTCTGTTACTGAAGAAGCTGTGGTCAAATCCCTAGGAAGTTTCAGAATCACTATTTTAGTTCAATCAATGTGATTCCAAGGTCTATACTCTTAATCTGATACTGACAGTGAAGGTGTGATGTGCTGTTTTATTTATTTATTTATTTATTTATTTATTTATTTATTTATTTATTTGCAGTACTGCAGGTTAAAGTCACGGCTTTGTGCATACTTTACAAGCACTCTACCACCAAGATGCACCCGTATTCCCTTTTTACTTTTTTTTTATCTTGAGATAGGATCTCACTAAGTTATACTACCTGCCACTGGCCTCAAACTTGTTATCCTCATGCCTTTACCTCCTGAGTAGCTAGGATTACAGGTGTGCACTGCCATGCTGGCCTGCAGCTGTAGCCCTGTGGCCTCCGATCCAGTCAGATCTTGGAAGCTAAGCGGGGTCAGGCCTGGTTAGTACCTGGATGGGAGAACGCCTGGGAACACCAGAAGCTATAGGCTTGGGAGAAGGACCTGGCAACCCCCTCCCAAAAATCAATCTACCATTGAAAACCCTATGAACAGCAGAGAAGCCCTGGCAATAGTGTTTCCCCTGTTGCACAGAGGGTCGCTATGAGTTGGATACCGACTCGACGGCACCTAACAACAACAACAACTGCCATGCTCGGCTCTGCTGTGCTGTGTTTTAACAATAATCTTGTTCTACTATTCTCAAGGGCATTGCTAAATGGAATAAGGCAGGAACTTTCCTGACATTGGAAAAATTTATGTGCAATTTGACTCCCAGAGTTGTTGTTATCTCTGTATCCCAAAGAAGCATGAGACACCTGTTCACTTACCACATTAGAAGAAATTGATCCATGTTGACATTGCAGTCTGAGCATAAAACTGAACACAGCATCAATACAAACTACTTTGATTATAAATAAAAAAGTCCAGATTAAAGTTTTTAATAAAAATATGTTTACAGATAACATATTTGTAAAACAAAATTATCTCCATAAAATTAACCAATATAGGCTTGAAATAAACTATGATGAATCCCATTGCTAAAATGATTGTCTAACCTTGAATTTGTAGTTATGACTCTTGCTCCATTGTTCAGTGGGATGTGTGATCAAGTTCTGCCACAGGATAGACTATAAAGTGACTGCAGCCAAGGTTAAATGACAGAGGAATATCATCTAGGGAAGAGTTCTGAGGTCACCAGACACAGGGACCATGCACATCAGGTTCAAGTGCTACAACATTAGCAAGATAGGAGAGAAAGTGTGCATAAGATCTGGCCCCCTGCAAGCTGTCAATCCCCCATGGCTGCAGAACTGTTCACAGCCAAGGCAGGCAATATGACTGCATATATCTCACTATTATTGCTGTGAAGGGACCCTTCTTCCCTCATGAGGTCTGAAATAGAGAATGTTGGGATTTCCCTGAAATAACATGAGTTCACAACAGGCCCACAATAGGGAAAGCTATTGCCTCACAGCCTGCAGCCTTAGCCCTGTGGCATCCGATCCCGTCAGATCTCAGAAGCTAAGCAGGGTCAGGCCTGGTTAGTACCTGGGTGGGAGACCACCTGGGAACCCCAGAAGCTGTAGGCTTGGGAGAAGAACCTGGCAACCCCCTCCCAAAAATCAATCTGCCATTGAAAATCCTATGAACAACAGAGAAGCACTGACAATAGTGTTTCACCTGTTGTACAGAGGGTCTCTATGAGTAGGATACCCACTCGACGGCACCTAACTAACTAACGACAAGGATGACGATTGCCTCACAAGTGGCTGAGATCAGCACCAGTTGGGAGGGCTCTTTATTTGACTATAAGCAAATATTCCAGGTCCATTATTCAGAAGCCCAGTGGGGTCCATGACTGTGCAGGACTGCCTTTCTAAATGACCACAAGCATGAACATGGACAATCCTGTCTCAGACTTTCTTGAGCAAGAACAGCAAAAGATAAATAGGAGAGGATTTTTATAGTACTCTATAATTTTTGTAGAAACATAATTTCTTCTTAGTGAATATTCCAAACAGTAAATAAAGTATAATAACTAAGAAGATAGTTTTTTAGTAAAACATAACTGACTTTAACTTTCTGTTCTGCATCTTACTAATTCGTGACCTTGCATGAAATGCTGAAAACAAACTCAGTTTATTCAAAAAATGAAGAAAACCATATATGTAGCACCATAACTCCTCTAAGAATTATGTAGGGCCAGTCGTAGTGATGTACACCTATAATCCCTGTGAGTCAGAAAGCAGAAGGATTGCCAAGGCGAGGCCAAAGGCAGCTGTATAACTTAGCAAGACCATGTCTCAAAGTAAAAACATAAAAAATGTACTTGGCTAATAGTCTGTGGTAGAGTATTTATAAAAAGTATGGACAAGATCCTGGGTTCAACCTCTTAAAACACACAGACACAAAAAAAAGTTAAAAAATAATAAAGTAAGAATTAAATAAGAACATATGTAATAATTATATGGATTGAATTATGCACCCAAATGGTATTTTAATTCCATTATTTTTATTCCATTTCATTGATCTATATGGTTATTTCTATGTCAATGCCATATTGTCTTGATTAGTGATTATTTCTAATAAACCAATTGTTATTCTTATTGATTTTAAGAACTATTCCTTCTGTATCCTACCCACTTTTTTCATATGCCTTTGTGTTATTTCTTTAAGTTCTTGAGCTTGAGGTCTATTAGGAATTGGCTATTTGTGTTTACAATTCTCATCAAATTCTGTACACTTTCAGCCACTAAATATCCAAATGTTTCTGTTTTCCCTACCCTTCTAATAATCTACTTTGGTGTATCTTAAACCACTTAGTATTGTACCCCTCAGCTGACTGATACTCCTATTAAAATTTTCCAATATTTTTTCTATCAATTTCACTTTGGATAATTTATATTGCGGTCTTTTCGAGTTGTCTAGTCTTTTCAAATATGCTGTTAATCTCTTTTAGTGTTTTGTTGCTGTTGTTCCTCTTTTCTACTTCATCCACTTTGTGTTTCGTGCTTAGAAATTTTATGTTTAGGATCCTTGATATTTTTACTATGATTTTTGTGCTAATCTGCTTTCTATCACTATAACAAAATATCTGAGATAAATCAACTTATAAGGAGAAAAGGCTGATTTAGGCTCAAATTTTCAGGTTTCAGTAGATGTTCAGTTGACTCCCTGGGTTTGGGCCTGTGACAAAGCCATGCATCATGGCTGGAAGCAAAGATGCCCAGTCATGCAACCTGGGAAACAAAGAGAGAAGGAGAAAGGGATTGGAGTCCCAGTATCCCCTTCAAGGGCACATTCCCAATGACTTAACTTCCTGTCACTGGGCTCCACCTCCTACAGGTCTCACACCTCCCTGTAGTGATACATGCTGGAGACCAAACTTTGAATACGTGGGCATTTGTAGGACACTGCCAAACCAGTCCACCTATGATTGTATCTGCTTTCATATATACATATATTGTATCTGCCTTCATATATACATATATTGTATCTTCCTTCATACACACACACATACACACACACACATATATATATGTATGTATATATGTGTATGTGTATGTATGTGTGTATATATATATATATATATATATATATATATATATATATTATCACTTATAAAAAAGTCTAACATCTGTGGATCAATTCTATTATCTGTGTCATTCTTGTGTCTGTTTCCCATGGCATTTCCCCCTCTTGGTTATGATGTATTTTCTTGTGGTCTTCTTTTTCTTCTTTCTTTCCCTCTGTCCCTCCCTCCCTCCTTCCTCCCTTCCTTCCTTCCTTCCTTCCTTCCTTCCTTCCTTCCTTCCCTTTTTCCCTATCCCTTTGGCATGGCTTACAATTCCTTCTTGGAATTTCAGTGCTCAGTCCTGATTGTGTGAGTGTGTGTGTTCTTTTATATATTTCAGTACTATTGGGCCTTCATTAAGGAACTGTTAAACTATGAAAATAGTATGATTTCTCTTAGTTTAATTATATGTTTAGGCAAGATTAACTCAGTGTAAGACCTATTTGACACTTCATAGGCACCACCTTTTTGTTATACTTCATCTAATTATTTTTGTATTTGGGCATCTTCCCAACCAGGCTCTTGAGAATATAATCTGCTCATGCTCACATTACTTGTTTATGGTGATTTCTTTCTGACTTTAATAATTTCGTCATGTATAAGAGAGATCAGCACTCAGCTAGACTTGAGAAACTTGACATCACTGTAAGCCTATTTTTGTTCAGCTTCCAAATCTCAATCACTCCTGCTGTTGGCTCCTCATTCTCCAAAATTCTAACCTTTATTTCTTCAACTTAGTCATATCACCTGGCCCTGTTTGACTTCCTCTTCCTTGAAGGATGGCTTGAAGACTTTCCACTCAGTTATCAGTGGCTTACATGGGCTCACCAACTTGGATATCTTCCCTCAGAATCATTGACATGTTCTGCCCGTGTTCTGCTGACTGAAACCATTTTCCCATGTGTTTTCACAGTATTTTAATAATTTGGGAAGATTGGGAGACCTGATCTATTTTATTTCATTATAGCTTCTTGTTCTTATTAGGTGTCTTTGAGTCTGGTCCAACTCATAACAACTCTACATACAACAGAACAAAACACTCCTCAATTCTGTGCCAGGCACACAATCTTTTTTATGTTTAAGCCCTTTTTTGCAGATACTGTGTCAATCCATCTAAATTGAGGGTTTTCCCTTTTTTCATTGGCCTGCCACTCTCCCAAACATGATGTTCTTCTCCATGGATTGGCCCTTTCTGACTATATGTCCAGTATGTACAAAATACATAAGACATAGTCTAGCCATTCTTGCTTTCAAGGAGCACTCTGGTTATATTTCTTCTAAGACAGACTCATTGGTTCTTTTGGCAGTCCATGGTATAGTTAATATTCATCTCCAGCACCGTAACACAAAAGCATCAATTTTTCTCTTGTCTCCTTTATTTAATGTCCAGTTTTCACACCCATATGATGTGATTGAAAATAACATGGCATGAGTTAGGTGCACCTTTATCTTCAATGTGACATCTTTACTTTTCAACAATTTAAAGAGCACTTTCTTTTATTGGAAATTTTTAATATACACCTTAATGTGATTCATTCTGACAGGCTTTTCATTGTGATATTTCCATAATGCCTTTTGTTGTACATTATTCATATAGGCTCCCCTTTACCCTCTTGTGTGCTTCCTCCCCCATCCCACCCACCCCCCTCATCAAGGATTTCTCTATCATTTACTTGTCTTTTTATGGTAATATTTTTCTATATATCCTTGGATTCCAGTTCTGTTTAAGATAGAAACTTTTTCTGTAGTGAAATTTCTTTTTACCTTGTCAGAACTATTACATGCATTTTCAAGACCATCTGTAATAACACCATTCTTAGCTTTCTTTTTTCTTTTATTATAATCTGACCTTTGTACGGGATTTTTTCCTTCTTGTAATTTTGATTCAGCTTCTACATATGAATGAGAACATGTGGTGTTTCTCTTTCTGAGCTTGTGTTCGTTCACTTAAAATAATTTTCTCCAATCCCATCCATTTTGCTGTGAATGGCATTATTTCATTTTTTGATTGCTGATTAGTATTCCATTGTGTACATGTACCATAGTTTCTTTTTTATCCATTCTTCTGTTGAAGGGCACTTTGGTTGATTCCATATCCTTGCTATTGTGAAAAGTGCTGCATTGAACATGGAGATGCAGGTGTCTCTGTGGTATGATAACACATCTCCCTTTGGGTAAATTCCTAATAGTGTTATAGCTGGGTCATACAGTAGATCTATTTTTAGTTTTTTAAGATACCTCCATATTGATTTCCACAGTGGTTGGACCAATTTACAGCTCCACCAACAATGTAAGAGTGTTCCCTTTTCTCTGCAACCTTAAAGAGGACTTTTACAACAGCTTTTCCTAATACAATGTATCTTTTGATTTCTTGACTGCAGGCTCCATAGGTAGTGATTCTACTGAGTAAAGAAAAATCTCAGACAACCTTAATCTTTACTCCATTTATCATGAAGTTGTTTAATGACCCAGATGTAAGTATTTTTGTTTTGTTAGTGGGCTCATTTTCTGGCACTATGACAGCATTTCTCTGCTATTTGTAGGGTTTTCAATGCCTCATTGTTTTGGGTGTAGGCTTCCAGGTCCTACTCCCTAGTCTGTTTTAGTCTGCAATCTCAGCTGAAACCTGTCCACAATGAACAACCCTGATGATATCTGTAAAACACATAGCATAGGTCTCAGGATCACAGCAACATGCAGGCCCCAGAGTATACCAAACTGACAGACATGCAGGGGTCATTATAGCTTAAAGCATTTCTATGTAGAAGAATATGTATAAAAAATGCCTTTATAAAAAGTTTAAACTTATATACCTAAATTTATATTTATGCACATATATTTTCCAAAACATATCCCTTTTGCATGGGATATTCAAAAAATATGGGGAAGTCGTACAAATTTACATCAGACAAAAACAAAAGAAAGTAGAGAAGATGAAAATATCTTATAACCATGATGATTTTTCTTTTGAATAATATTTGGTAAATGATTTTTACGTAATTGGAATGTCTGGAATTTTATGATTGGCTGTATGATAAGATAGTTATAATTCTTTGGGTGATGACTTTCTAAAGCCCTTATATTATGTATATAATTGCTTTTCTAATGGAATAGAATACAAATTCTTTAAACTGACAATTTTATATAATTAATGATTATGGCCAATTTTCACATAAAGACATGTTTTGCAAATAGTAGTAAACAAACCAATTTTCCACAAAGTTTACACAGAGATAATGTTGTCAAAACCTGAAAAATATTATTACAAATATATTGTCAACCTTGCATGTAACGCATATGCATATATACCCTAAAGTGTAACAAAATACAAAATATAAATTGTCCTAATTTTCTTTCCATGCTTCAGACAGGACATAAGTTAAGAAAATATTTGTATTTTCTTAGTTGTCTTTTCTGTTTTCTTGTCACATAATCAAGAAATTTCCTATGTGTTATTTCCTAAAGAAATTTAATACCATTTCCACATTTTGTGCCATTTCATAATGTACTACAAATAATGCTGATGTTACTATACCATAAAGTTAGACTTCTTTTCCACTAAAGAAGAATAATTCCATTCAATACTAAATTTTTATTCACTAAATATGGATGCAATGTACATTATTATGGAGCAGTTATTACATTATTTGGAGAAATAGATTATAAACTTATTTCAGAGGACTATATTTTAAGGATTCTATATATTATATTGGCTGGGGTTTAGCTCAATTGCACACTCTGAGGACCTAGATTCCATCCCCAGCACCACAAAAATGGGAGGACAAGGGAATCCACTCCCAAAGCAATCCTGAAACAATCAGCCATTGAAAACCCTGTTAGGATCATTATGAATTGGAGTTGACTCCATGGCACCTAACAGGAGCAACAATATATTACAATATGAGTGTGTAGAAATATACTAAAGAAACAAAATGAAGTTTCCCAAATTACTATAACCAAAAGTAAATGGGACCATACTGCATGATTTTTAACTTAAAATTTAAATGTCAACCTATCAGCAAACTCTAATAGGAAGTTTGTGTAATAAAAAAAATCAAACAAAATGGACTGTATTCTACTACTGCAACAAATAGTCCTCAAATATCTAGGTGGTGATGTTTGGAGGTTGGTTGTTTCCTCTTGAAGATTTACTAACTTGTCAAGAAATAAAGTGTGAAAGACACAGAATGCTAAATAAATAATTTTTGCAATCCAGGGGCTACAAATGCCAAATCAGTAAATATTTATTAAATGTCTTGTGTTTTCAAAGTAAGATACTATGTGGCTTTAGACTAGCACAATAATTTAGTATCTAAATATGTTTTGACTGGAAATATAAGTAATGCATACTCTTAGAGGTGTGTTTCTGGAAATTTTAGAACAAAAATATTTTGAAAATTTTATTATTCTAAAAAATACATTACACAATCTCCCTGAGGCAAAAACTGTTTCTACTTGTGAATGGAAACCCAGAAGGTTGAACCCCATTTGGAACTATTTTGTTTGTGTTTTTCCAAGAAAAGAAAGAAACCTAGTAATTTGACTCCATATATAAACAAAATGTGCTATTTGATTACTTAGAATAATCGATTGATAAGTGGAGGTAAAGATAGAAATTGTGTGTGTGTGTGTGTGTGTGTGTGTGTGTGTGTGTGTGTGTGCGTGCGTGCATGCATGCGTGTGTGTAAATGTTATTTTTCAGGAAAAAAAACATAAAATGTGAGTTTGGCAATATTTCCAGATTCCAACATTATGTTAGAGAATCTAGTATTAATCAAATGAGAACACAACTTCTGCTATTCACAATGCTGAACATCAAATTCTTGTTAGAATTTTGGTGAGGAAGATGAATATTTTTGTGTTAACATAAATTATCTCTGTAGCATTAGAAAGTATGTCCTTTATTCATTTCACGACTGTAAGATATTTTTTTGGTTTGATGGGTTTATTAGTTATTCCTATTTTCTCCCTGATAGATTTGGAAAGTCAAATATACTAGATATTTAAAATACAAGGGCTCTGAGAAAAGAAGTGGTGTCTTATTTATCTCTTTGCCTGCAGCTGTAGCCCTGTGGCATCCGATCCCGTCAGATCTCGGAAGCTAAGCAGGGTCGGGCCTGGTTAGTACCTGGATGGGAGACTGCCTGGGAACACCAGAAGCTGTAGGCTTGGGAGAAGGACCTGGCAACCCCCTCCCAAAAATCAGTCTGCCATTGAAAACCCTATGAACAGCAGAGAAGTACTGACAATAGTATTTCCCCTGTTGTACAGAGGGTCGCTGTGAGTCGGATACAGACTCGACGGCACCTAACAACAACAACATTTATCTCTTTAGGGTCAATGAAAAAATTCTTGCTGTGCTTTAAGGTATTTCTCTCATCTGCAATGTGGTAAGTAGGTGGTTGCATCCTTCATTTCATGAAAAATAGCAGGTTTTATTCAGACATTATTTACCCATTGTTTTATTCATATCATGAGTTCATTACTCATAAATGCTTTTCCTTTATCTGTCTCAAGTTTCTATCAAGGAGAACAAACAACCTGCTCTGGAATATATTGAGTATAAAAATTAATACTTATTCCAACTTTTAATGGTTAAGAAATCTATATATTAATAATATTTTCCATAAGCAAGTTAGTTTAACCCTTAAAATTAGCCTATGGGTCAATACTCAATGAGTTGCTTGATTGTGGAAGCTGTCAAGATAGAACGGTGAAAAATCCACTAGTAGGCAATGTCATCTTAGATACATCATGCCAATGCCAGTTGAATGACAAAGTAACAGGGGTTGGATTGGTGTGATAAAAATGGAGAAATTATATTTCTAAGAGTAGAGACCCAGGTCTAGTCATTGTTTTCATCTGAAAAGAATAAAATTAGAATAGCTCAATATGGCAGTTCTTAAATTCAGAGATTTCCTAAACTTCCCTTTAGGAGAAAAAATACTGGAGGTTGTTTACCTTCTTTTTCCCAGACAAAGTAAAGAATTTAAAGTCTTTCATCTATATTCATATGTCCAAGGGATGTCAGAGTATGTGTTCATGTGAGTTTATGATAATATTCTCTAGCCTGTCTGAAGAAAACTGAAGAAGAGATTAATATCAAGTGATCTATATGGGAATTACCTACTGCCTTAGCCTCAATATCATCACTCTATAAACATTTGAATTTACTAATTTGCTAATTTTTAAAAATTTAAAAGAGAAAATGATACTAAATAAATATTTGAATGTTATATGACAAGTAACATCTTATACTTGCCAAAAAAATTCTTTCTTAGTATTAAATTTCATCCAATAAATTAGATGTCTATTATTTTCTATTGTTCTTTTCCAGAAAATTCTCTTCCTCAAACACCCCTAATACACATGTGGCAATAATGCCAGCAAATGTGACCCAACATATCTGGCAATTAGATTTTTATTTAGTAGAAGCATTTGCCCTCAAGAGAGTCCAATCATAACTCTTCTTCCAGAAAGATGAAATCTATCATCTCTGGATGTAGTATGCTGCATGAATTTGGAATCTGCTGCATAGGAGAGAAAATAAAAGCAAGTTGATGATGAGGCAATTGACTTCTGAGGCTATGTTCAACTCATAATTGAGATATAATAGAAAAAATTGCTATTCAGTTCTATGAGGCATCATCTTATTTACAGAAAATTTAGTCTTTGGTTTTAAGCCAGAAACTTTGGTATCTAGTACTTGTAAAAAATTAATTAGCAGTGCACCTTCACATTTTAAATAACTTAACAAACAATTACAAAATGTTATCAAAATTATAATTGGAGTCACAATTAAAGATTAACAATGATATAAATAAAGACCCAAAATTTATATTACATAAAGAGTTTAATCAAGTCAAGGCTGCATATTTCAACTCTTAATCACTCATCCATAATTATTTAAATAAAATGGAACTTCTTCACTTTAAAAAGTATTGCCCTATTTCTACTTCCAGCCATGACAGAGATTCTGGTACTAGAATTTCCCTTCTATTGTTAAATATTATAAAACTGGTAAAAATGTTTGAAACAGCTAACTTTTGACAATGGATAGCAAGAAGCAAAGTGGAGACATTTTCTAGATTGTTGTTCTAAGAGGGAGCCCAGTTAGAGAAGATGGCCTTTAGTGCATAAGGAAAAGAAAAATTGAAGCCAAGGTATCTAGAACTTCCAAGCAGAGTAATGAAATAAAGGGAGCTCCACAGGAAAATATCTCCAAAAATCTCCTTGAATTTGTTACTTGGAAATAAAAAAGAGTACACAGGTAGCAAACATTTTTTGGAGGCTGTGTTGGTCAGATTTCTGTTTCTGTAACAAGATACCTAAGATCCACAGCTAAATGATGGTATGAATCTGATATGAGTCAGATTTCAGTTTCTGTGGCAGTATCTGTGATCAATATCTTAAAGAAGGAAAGGTTTGTTTTGGCTCTGGTTTCAGAGTTTTCAGTCCATGGTTGGTTGGTCCTGTTTTGGGAGGATTTGGTGAGGCAGAACATCATGTCTGGGAGTGTGTGATGGAGTAAATCTGTTCACTTCATGGTGGGCAAGAAGGAGAGGGAGAGGGAGAGATAGAAAGTGAGAGAGAAAGGGGGAATGGGGTCCTAGTATCCATTCTGAAGGCATACGTACAATGACTTAAATTCCTTCCATTAGATTCCCCCTCCTAAAAATTCTACCACTTCCCAACAGTGTCAAAGGTCTTTAGCCAATGGGCCTTTGGGGAGCATTTAGTATCCAAACTATAGCATTCCAAACCTTGCCTCCAAAGGCTCATGCCAATCTCACAATATAAATTGCATTCAGTTCATCTCCAAGAGTCCACCAAATCTTAACAATTCCAGCACTGGTCAAAAGTGCATGTCCAAAGTTCCCTCCAACTCAAAGAAATCTTTCATATCTGTGATCCCCTATAAAAATCAAAGGAACAAGTCACTTATATCTAAAATAGTATGGCACAAACAAAATAGTACTATCCAAAAGGGAGTAACAGGAAAATAGTAAGGAACAATCAGGCCAAAGCAAGTCCAAACCCCAGTAAGGCAAACATTAAATTATATAGCTCCATGTCTATAACTGAGGATGCAGAGTGGTGAGATGTAAGCTCCAAAGACTTTGGGTTGCCTCAACGCTGTGGCCTGGCTGGCTGTAACACATATGGTCACTGTCTTGGGACGGCTTTGCTCCATTCCTGTAGCTTCCCTTGGCAAGCATTCCATGCTCCTGGCATCTCTAACTTCCTGAGGTCTGTATTGCAGTGTTGGCTTCATTCTCACAGGTTCAAACTTTGCACATGTGGGGGTACCTTGAAGTGAATCCAACTTACCACACACTGCTTGTAGCTCCAGAGTTTCTTTTGAAGTCTTGATAGAAGCATTCTTGACCACTTGTGCTTGCATCCTGCATGTCTGCAGCACTAGCATCACATGGATGATGCCAAGGTCTGCCACAGGCATGAGCTGTACTGGAGTCAACTTGAACCATGGCTGCAGTGGTCTCTGAGAGCCTTGATGGCTCAAAACTAGAAACTAAGCCCAGGGAAATAGTCCACTAGATGGCCTTGTGCTACTGTGAAAGCAGGGCACCCCAGGAAAGTTCTCGTCTCAAACATTTATGATTTTACACCTTTGCCCCTATGATAGGCAGAATATTATAGATTCCTGAGATACCCTTCAGGTATCTTTACTACTGTCCTTGTAAAAAGTGCTTGGTTGTATGTATTATTGTATGTATGCATGTAGGTATGTATGTGTTAGCAATTGAAGCCAAGGCTCACACATGGTAGCTCTAACACTAAACTACATTCCTAGCCCTTTGGTTTATTTTTAATGCCACTAATCTCTTTAGCAATGCACTCATCTTGGCCACCACTTTAAATTCACTCCTTTTCCTGACTAACATGCAAATTTTCACATCTTTCTGCTCTGATTTTTGCTAATGTTTTTTTACTATAAAAGCTGTTTAAAAGCAGCCAGAAATACCCATGCCAAGCTCTGATTACTGTGCTACCATAAAATTTCCTCCACCAGATTAATTAGTCTGTCAGTTTTAAATTCGGCCTCCTACCAAGTCACAGGGCATGAACAAAATGTAGGAAAGTTCTTTGCCAGAATGTAACACATGTTTACTCTAGTCCACTTCCCAACAGAGTCCTCATTTAAATCTCAAAACTCATAAGCATAACTTATTGTATCCATTTCTGTCAGCATTCTGCTCTTCTGAGCCCCCACCAGAATTAGCTATTAATCTCTATTTACAGCATTCTCGACCACTCAAAATTTCACTAGCCTGTATCTCCAAACTTTTCCAAACTCCTATCACAAAGCAATTACAAAGACTTCAAAACAATATTATCAAGGATAGCCATAGCATTGACCTACTCAATTTCTTGTGTTAGTCAGCATAATATAACTAAAAATAAAAAACAGGCAAAAAAGAAAAAAATAAGATGATGAATTAATGAGGAATAACTTATTTTGACTCATAAATTCAGGGATTTGATTCCATGGCTAGTTGTCTGTGTTTTGGAACCTTTGGTGAGGCAGAACGTCACTGTAGGGGGTGAATGGTGGAGCAAAGCTGCTTGACTCATGGCAGTAAGGGAGGGAGCAGACAGATGGGAAGGGGCTGTTCTCCAAGGATATCCCCACAAGGATACACCCACAATGACCTAAATTCTTTAACTAGGTGCTGATTCCTAAAGACTCCACAGCCTCCCAACAGCACCACAGGCCATCAACCAAGCATTTAGCCTATTAACCTCTGGACCATATTTAATATCTAAACAATAGCAGACTGGTACAAAAAAATTGATGAGCTATATAAGCTTGGGCTGGGATTTAGCTCAATTGGTAGAGCACTGTGCTATAGTCTCTGAGGTCTGGAGTTCAATTCCCAGAACCACAAAGATGGGAGAAGGACCTGGCAATCCTGAAATAGTCAGCCATTGAAAACCCTATGAGGGTCTCTATGAGTCGGATATCAACTCGACAGCACCTAACAATGACAACAACATATAAGCAAAATTATTTTCAGTGTCAACACAAAACAGACAGAACTGGAGTTCCAACCAGCCAAAACTGAGAAAGTTTTTATACACTATACAGAGATGTCAGAGGAGTCATACTTTAGAACTCATGCTAAGGTAAAGGCTCACTTAGAATTTCCTTAACAGAGTTTAGAAAAAAATATTTGAAAGGATCAACATAATCTTCAAGTTATTTATTAATGCTGAGCAAAATCCCATCATTCTTTGAAGAAGGTAACAAATCTAGATGCTAAAAAAAGAACAATTACTAGTTCAAGAACCAGAAGAAAATAATTAATCAACAGAAATGGAGAAAAAAAGTGGCCAAGATGATGACGGCATCCTACATAAGAACTAGAAACAGCTGTTAAAAATATGCTTGAAGAGCCAGGTGCTGTGGCACAGGCCTGTAATACCAGAGATTTGGGATACAGAGGCAGGAGGATAGCAAATACAAGACCAGAGGCAGTCTGCATAAGTTAGTGAGACCCTGTCTCAAAAAGTAAAAAAAATGGGCTGTTGGTACAGCTCAATGGCACAGCACTTGCAAAGCATGCAAAGTGAGGCAGTGGGTTCAATCCCCAGTATTGGAAAAAAAAAAGTCTAGAGATTTGATGTCTTTTTATACTATGTTCAGTCATTCTTTAAATCTTCAAGCATTTTTTTTTTCAGTACTGGGAGTTGAACCCAAGGCCTTGTGCTTGCATGGTTTTCAAGTGTTGTACCACCCTCAGCCCATTTTTTTTTACTTTTTGAGACAGGGTCTTGCTAAGTTATGCACACTGCCTCTGGTCTCAAACTTCTGATCCTCCTGCCTCCATCTCCTGAGTTGCTGGCTTCTAAAATGGCATTTATAGGAGCTCCTCCCCCTGATATATCTTATAAAAATAAATAAAATATGATGCCTCATCTCTTGTTGGGTATATTCCCAATAGTGTAATAGCTCGGTTGCCCCGGCCCACGGGGCTGTTCAACAGGGACCTAGAGTAGGGGGGCAAATGAATGAGAGAGAGACAAGAGACACGAAGGATGAGAGCAAGACAGGCTGTCTGATCAAGCTCCAAAGTCTTTAATGTTTTGCTGTAGCTTAAATACACATGGAGGGAGAGGGGAGGGGCAAGAAAGTCACAAGGGCCAGGGGATTCCTCAGAAGTCTTCAGCAGCTCCTGTAACTGTGACAACCGCTTTCAGATGGTAATTTCGATTCAAAGGTCACAATGCCCTGTGGCTCAACATCTGCTATTTTTCACCACACTCTGCACCTTTTCATCAGGGTATCTTGTAAAAAGTTACTTATGGTCTTGGCTCCCAGCACTGGGTCATATGGTAGATCTATTTTTAATTTTCTAAAGTACCTCCACATTGATTTCCAAAGTAGTTGAACCAATTTTCAACTCCACCAGCAGTGTAAGAAGGTTCCCTTTACTTCACAGCCTCACCAGCATTTGTTGTTATTTGTTTTATAGATCTTGGTCACTCTTACTGGAGTAAGATGGAATCTCAGAGTTGTTTAGATTTGTGGTTCCCTAATGGCTAGGGGTATTGAGCATTTTTTGTGTATTTCATGTCTTTACAAGCCTCTTCATTTGAGAACTGTCTGTTCAGTTCTTTTGCCCATTTGTGTATTGGGTTATTTGTTTTCTTGGATATTGCTTTCTTGAGTTCTTTATGAATTCTGGAAATTAGTCCTCTGGCTGATATATAGGATATGAAGATTTTTTCCCGTTCAGTGGGGATTTCCTTGACTCTGTTGATTATTTCCTTTGCTGTACAGAAGCCTTTTAATTTCATATTATCCCATTTATCTATTCTCTTTGTGATTTCTTGAGCAATTGGAGTCCTATTAAGGAAATACTTTCCTATAACTATACGTTGGAGCATATCACCTATCCTTTCTTCTCTTAATTTTAAAGTTTTTGGTTTATGTTGAGGTCTTTTATCCATTTTGAGTTAACTCTCATGCATACTGACAGGTGCAGGTCAGTTTTCATTTTTCTACAAGTGGATATCCATGTTTCCCAGCACCATTTATTGAAAAGACTATCCTTTCTCCAATTTACCTGCTTTGCTCCTTTGTCGAAAATTAGGTGGCTATAGATGTGTTGATGTATCTCTGGATCTTCTATTCTGTTCCACTGGTCTTCGGGGCTATAGTTGTGCCAGGGCCAAGCTGTTTTTGCTACTACAGCCCTGTAAGTATAGATTAAAGTCTGACACCTGCATGTCCATGTTCAATGCAGCACTTTTCACAATAGCAAGGATATGGAATCAACCAAAGTGCCCATCAACAGAAGAATGGATAAAAAAATTATTGTACATATTCACAATGGAATATTACTCTGCAATCAAAAAATGAAATAATGTCATTTGCACCAAAATGGATGGAATTGGAGAAGATTACCTTAAGTGAATGAACACAAGCCCAAGAAGAGAAATATCACATGTTCTCACTCATATGTGGGAGATGAATCAAATTTAAAAGAAGAAAAAATTCTCTATATAAATTGGAACATAATAAAAAGCTCATGTAATCTTACTGGAGAAGGGACAATTTAAGGTGCAGAAGGAATGAGGGAGGGATCTAGCAAGAGGAAGTGATGATGAGAGATGACAGGAGGGGGAGGAGGGACAAGGAGAGGTGAGGAATGAAAGGGTGATCTCAAAGTAAACAGACCAACTTCAATAGTTCAGAAAATATATAAATTATAATAATACCAGCAATACCAAAGGATGGCATTAATCCAAATGTGCTACATTATTCATGTAATACTGCTGACAATGTAAAAAGATAGATCACTACAGAAAAAAGGTTGGACTTAAACCATAATTGCAATGCAAGGGTATAGAAAAATATTCACACAAAAAGACATACAAGTACAAGGGAGGCCATTGGTGGGGGGTGGGAGGGGGCGGAGGGGCACAAGAGGGTAAGGAGGAAGTTCTGTGCAATGTACAATGAAATGCATATGTAGAAATGTCACAATGAAATGCATTTCAGAATGAGACACATTGAGTTGTACATTAAAAATTTCCAAAAAAAAAAATAAAAATAAAAAAATAGAACTCTCAAAGAAGTTTTAGGCAATTAAACTTCACAAATAATAGCCTTAGTAAATGCTGAAGGGGAGAGGAGGCAACCAAAATTCTCCCACACTTTTGTTGGACTATAATAAACCAAAATTTTCTGGCTGAAAACATTAAAAAGAATTTAAATCTTTTCATATAGAATCAAAATATACTACCCTATTACCCAGTAATTCTTCTCCACAATGATAACTTAAAATAAATGGAAACATAAAAATGACTTCTACTTGAATCCTAAAAGCTGGGTGGGTTGGTGCATAACTGTAATTACAATACCCATAAGGCTGAGGCAAGAAGATTTCAAGTTTGAGGTCATCCTGGGCTATATAACAAGTTCAAAGTCAATTTGGGCTACACAACAAGACCCTACTTCAAACAAAACAAAACAAAAAATTAAAAAGATGAAAATACAAGAAAGTATATAGTGGATTTATTTATAATAAGAAGAAATTGGAAATATTCCAGGTGTCAATGCATAGATAAATATATTAAAATGTGATAGTCATGTGCTGGAATAGTACTCAACAATAAAAATGATTAACTACTTTATATGCAATTAATTTGAGTTAATATCTAAAACAGTGCATTACATGTTAGAAGACATACAAAAGAGTAGATGTTATATGATTCCATTTATTTTAACTAGCAATATATAAAACTAAATTTTGATGGAAAAAATTCAGAACAGCAATTGCTTCTCTGGGGGCAGTGGTGGTCGTAACAACTGTGAAATGTTGAAAAAAAAACTTAGAGATAATTATTATATCTGTATAGCATTTTGGGTTACCAGTACCACATTTACACCTGAATAAGCCCAGCCTTAGCTTTTATGTATTTTGCAAAGTATGTGTGAGGCTCTGGGTTCAACCTCCAAAAATGGAAAAAAAAAATATATATATATATATATATATATATATATATCATGCTTTCTGAAAAACTAACCTGTAATCCTCAAAATTGTCAAGGTCATGACAGTCAAGAAAAGGTTAAGGAAAATCTCCAGATGCAAGTAGATTAAAGAGGCATGACAACTGATTGTGATGACAATTCTATTCAGAATTATTGACTATTTAGGGATTTAAAAAGTTGAATGTGATCAGAGGAATATGTACATATTTGCTATATAGATAGCTGTTGAAGTTCTTATCTTGAGAATCTTATTGTTGCTATATAGAAGAATATTTTAGTATTTTGGAAGTGTAAACAAATATCAGGGAAGATGGTACATCCAGTCAGTGAATTGTTCTCAATTCATCCTAAAAAGAAACTGCTAATTATACTTGCAATTTTGCTATTTGTTGTTGTCATTGTTGTTGTTGTTGTTGTCAGTTGACATCAAGTTGGGTCTGACTCATAACCACCCCTTTCTACAGCAGAAGGAAACACTTCCTTGACACTGTGCCATGCCCGGCATTATTGTCAGTGGTTCTCTGCTGTTCATAGAATTTTTGATGGCAGATTATTTCTGGAGTTGGCTGCCAGATCCTTCTCTCAAGCTTATAGCACCTGGTATTCCCAGACGGTCTCCCATTCAAGGACTAATCAGGCCAAACCCTGCTTAGCTCCTGAAACCTGATGAGATCACACACCAGGGTTGTATGGCTGTAAAGAAGAACTCTTAAATACCCTGGGCTGGGATTTAGCTCAGTTGGTAGATCGCCGCTCTGCAGTCTCTGAGGTCCTGAGTTCGACTCCCTGTACCACAAAAATGGGAAAAGGACATGACAATCCACACCTGACGCAATCCAGAAACAATCTGCCATTGAAAACCCTATGAGGGTCACTATGAGTAAGACACACGACTCGACAGCACCTAACAACAACTTAAATACCCAAAATAAGATGACAGTTCAATTTATAAAAATTTTTGTAAAGACAAAGAAAGTCACTTAACAAAAAAAATTCAAATAATTATATAAAATACTTAACCTCATTTATTAAGAAAATGAAAATTTAATGAGTCACCAGGATACTGACTACAAATATAGTAAAGGCTAACATTTTTTAAATGTCTGACAATTCTAAATATTGAGTGGATGTGAGGCAACATAAGTCTTATGCATTGTTGATTTTCTCTTTGGAAAATAGTTTTACACCATATTATAGAGTTGCATTTGTTATATGACCCACTGATTCCATTGTTAGATATTTCGCCAAGAAAAGCAAAATCTGTGTCTACTCTAGAACCCATACACAAGAGCTTATAGCAGCTTTATTCATATTAACCAACATTGAAAGAGCATAAAATTGCATCAAAAAGTGAATGGGAACACACACCTTGGTATATTTATAGAATGGAATGAGTCATTAATAAAACAAGCTAATTTTTCATAAATATAAATATTTTGTTGAGCCTTCGAATTGTTGAACTGGTGTAAAAAGCAAGATACAAAAGAATTCATATGGAATGCTTCCACCTATGTAAAATACTGGAAAAAGGAAAATAAATCAATGATGGCAAATAGCAGATCAGTATTTCTGTGGATTGATGAGGTATAGGATCGCCTACATGGTAATGCCAGGAAACAGTGTAGATTTATGGATATGTTCTATAGACTAATTGAGATAGTTGCTGAGTATATGCACTTGTCAAAATTCATCAAATTGCACAGGAAACTGGAGTATTTTATGTTATACAGGTTACATGTCCATGTAATAGATTGTAGAGGTAAAGATTAAAGAAATATATTCTAAATACCATGATAAGGGCAGGAAATTGAATAAAATTATTTAGATCATATAAATCAGTCATGAAAGTTTACTTACTAAAAATCTGTAGGTGTTGTTTTATCTGTTTCTTGACTAGGGACTAAAAAGATGTTTCAAGTTTAATCTTGTAGTTATGAATTCCCCGTTGGATACACAAACCTCATCATCATTCATAAGCCTCATTCTGGGGCTTAATCTTACTCATCAAATGTGATCATCTTTCCATCACTTGACATTAGTGCAAAGCTACAGAGGAAACCTTTGTGGAAAGTGGATAGATTTTCCTGTTAATGCAATGATGCAGCTGATACTCATGGATAATATGATAAAGAAAGCAGATTTCTTTTTTCATGAGTACTTTGCTGCTTTCTCATAATCTGGTCAAAGTTCCTGTTAGTAATGAAAAACCTTTGGCAACAAAATTTATAGTAGGAGTATTTACATTTCCAGATAGCTAGACTAAGAGCATTTAGATGAAATTAATTTCCATCAGTGTGCATGCAGGAGCATTTATCCCACTTGAATGAAAGTGAAAATATGTCAAGGTCTATTGGAAATTTGCCTCATAGGGTTAGAAAAGCCAACATAGAAAAGATAATGAATAATATTATATATGAAAACGGGATAGCAAAGGATTTGCTAGAACTCAGGAGGAGGGAGAGAAAGAGATGTACTTATTAGCACTTTTATTATTTTACTTGCTATCTCTTTTAAGTGCTATAGAATTATGATATAGAAATGCTATTAAATATTTCTGGAATTTTCAACTTATTTTATTATATTTTCATTTGACAAAATTAAAGTCACTTTGGAAACACATTATGACTCACTATGGTATCTTTGGGGCTGGAGTTTAGCTCAGTTGGTAGATAGTAGCTCTGCACTTTCTGAGGACTTGGGTTCAATTCCCAGCACCACAAAACTGGGAGAAAGATGTGGCAGTCCACTCCCAAAACAATCCTGAAATAGCCATTGAGAACCCTGTGAGGGTCCCTATGGGTCCAAGAGGACTCAGTGGCACCTAACAACCATGGTATCTTTAGAAGCAACTTTTACTGCTAAAAAATTCTTCTTTATAGAGCAACTGACACTTGTATTAGAGGTATAGGATTGTTTCTGCTTTCCCAGATCTGTAAGTAATTTCTCTTATTCCATGGTTTTTGTTTGTTTGTTTTTCTTTAAGAGGATAATACCCTCTTGGAAACTCAGTGAGACCACTAGATGCTGCTTTCACAGCCCCTGGTTGTCTTCAGTCCTCTTAGTTGAGCAGTAGAGATTAGAACTGCAAGAAACTATGATTGCTTCTGCTTCTTTCACCCAAAAGTGGGAAGAAGGCAAGAAAGGAGGCTGCGAGAGAGAAGGACCACTGATTGGGTTGCTCTTGATTATCAAATGAAGTTTAAGGCAGCAACCAGGATTTAATGACTCAATACAAAACAGAGAATAAAGAGACATTTGAAGATATGTAGGAACATGTCATCAATTAAGAATAAAAAATTGGGAAGACATACATTATTTCTGTATGGGCTGATTATGACCCCTGTTCTTCAGTGGCTCAGTCATCCCGTTTAGTGGCTTCCTGAAAGAAATGATTATGTTCTTCATTGCCTGATGCTGGGCACTTATACACCAGATGAGCAGAATAATCTGAGGGCTTCTCAAGATTATATTTCTTCCAATCATGATGCCCGTTTGATCTTTCCCACTGTGACCACAACATAGTTGAATTTAGTGGCTTTGCTTCTATAACAGGAAAAATATGAATGCGAAAATAAATCATGAAGGATAAGTAAACCATGCTCGTTTTGTGCCCCAGAATCCTCATGTTGTTGCCACAAAACACCATCTTCTGATGTGTTGAGTTTTTAATAGACAAAGCACCCTGCTAAATCAGAGCCAAGTACAGAGTATAATGCTGATCTTAAGTTACAACATCACCAAAGGAAGTTTATAGTCTTTCCTGGAATTCTAATTTGAGTGAACATATCCTAAATGAATCCTATGACCACACTGTCAGTCTGTGGGACATAAACATCATACTAAATGAAAGCAAAATCTGGGAGGCTGAAGCAATCTTTACCAGCCATGCAGCTGTTGTAGATGATGTGGATAGGCATCTGCTGCATGAGTCAATGTTTGGATATGTGGGTCATGATCAGAAGCTTATAGTATGGGACACCACATCCCATACTATCTCTAAGCCAAGCCACTTGGTGGCTGTGCGTACCACAGTGATCAACTCCTTCTCGTTCTATCCCTCCAGTGACTTAATTTTTAGCAACCAGATCAGCATATAGGACTATAGCTTTGTGCATCCTGCATACCTTAAAATTAATGCTCCAGGCCTTTGAATCTTGTAAGGATGAAATTTTCCAGACCCACTGGTCTCCATATAATGAAACTACTCTTGCTTCAAGTGGTACTAATCTCCTCCTGAATGTGCTGAATTTAATTAAAATTGGAGAAGAACAATCAGCAGGAGAGAAGACAGGCCTCCAGACACACTGCCAAGATTTCAGACATTAGTTGGAATCCCAATGAGTCTTGGCTCATTTGTTTAGTGTCTGAGGATAACATTTGGCAGATCCAGCAAATGGCTGAAAATATTTACAATGAGAGGCGTCAGATGTCACATCAAAACTGAAGGGACAAGGGTCTTAAAACCAAAGTATGAGAGTTGTTTCTGTTGAATGTAGTGTTACATGAATGCTTATCAAGTTTCATTCTAAAGTACAAATTATAAGTGGGCTGGCTTATGACATTCTTTACCCTTTGATTATAGCACTTTCAAGTAAACTGTTGCATACTGTATCATAGGGAAACTATTGTGTAAGAAAGGAATGTTGCTTACAAAAGACCATCACTTTTGTTTTAAAATACAAGTAGCAGGACACTTTTTGATTCAATTGTTTAAATCTTCATTTTCTCAAACTAAGTCCTTGCTCAAGTTCCCAAATATGTAAGGATAACTTTTACACTTTTTCCTTCCAACATCTCTTGATTGGATTTGAAGAAATAAACTTTTAAATTAATAACAACAGCAATAATAATAATAATAATTATAATTATATAAAGACAACACCACTGTAGGAGATCTCACATATTGTACTGCTTCAGTAGCAATGAAATAATAGAAATTCAAACCAAAAGTGAACAATGGCTGCTCTCTTATCCAAATATCTAGAAATATTTACCCATTCTTTTGTGAATATGAACTGGAAGCTTGTTCTAGGAGGACATTATAGATATATTTCTTCCATGTGTCAGGTTTGTGGTGATTTTAGTTGGTACTATGCCATGTCTTCTGGATGGAATCATGAAGAAGACATAAAATTCTCTCAGAAGCTTACATTTTTGTTGGAGGTTGCACTGTTAATGTATCTAACACTAAGAGAGTAACCAGGACAGACTTAGAGCTCCTCTCACATGCACTAAATTATAGGTAGGATTCTGCCATAGGCCCATGACCTTTTCCTTAGAGCATTTGCTTTAGACAAAACATAATTGTAGACTCTGCAATCTTTGAGATGTAAATCTTTTTGAAAACCTCTTGCCAGTTTTACTCCCCAGGACTGTCATTTTCAAGGACCTGCATTCCAAATGAAATTCAGTCAAGGAAAACAACAGCCTATCTCCTAGCTTTTGGGAGGGCAAGAATTTAACTTCATTGGGCACCTTGCTCAAAGTTTGAAAACTACCTCTTGTAATGGATATAATAAAACTTTCATTTTTCTTTTGTGTTGGGACAATTAGCAAACAGACATGGCCTACAATCTCCTCATTGCTCCAGAAAACTACCAGAAGCTAAGGGAGAGATGGAACAGACCCTTCTGCAGTTCCTCAGAAGGAACTAACCCTATTGACACCTTGACTTCAGATTTCTAGACTCCAAAATTGTGGGACAAAACATTTCCTGTTGCGTTAGCCACCCAGTTTGTGGTACTTTGTCACAGCAGCAAACAAACTGGTACAATAATGCAAATATAACCGACAAGGATTTTGTGAGGATTAAAAGAGTGTAATGGTAAACACACACACACAATTTTCTTTAGCATCTTTATGTCTGAAGTGTCAAAAGGGGCACTTGTGGTAATTCACTCATGGTAGAAGTCATTGAGGCCTGCTTCTTGAACAAATTATTGAATGAAAACTAAACAATTAGGTTTTCAGAAGAATGGAATGATCATCATTGTTTTAAAACACAAGAAAAGGGCCAGGTGCAGTGGCTCATGCCTATAATCCCAACAACTTGGACGGTGGAGGCAGGAGGATTTCAGGTTTTAGGCTAGAGGCTATATATCTTAGCCCATCTCAAGATAAAAAGTAAAAAAGGGACTGGGGGTACAGCTCAGTGGTAGTGCATGTGCAAAAAAAAAGTATGTGCAAAGCCCTGGGTTCATTTCTCCAGTACCACACATACAAACAAAAACAAGCCACAATAAAGATTTTAAACAAACATATTAACTTACTGTTACATGATTTTGAGTTTTCCACTGATTCTTTAATTACTGATAAATGTGTTTTTCAGTTTATGGTACTTTCAGGTTTACATAAAAATAATGATGTGACTTATATGTTAAGACAATGATGTCAGCAATGTATTTAAATGTCTTTAAAAGATTGGTGTTACTGTTGGCAATTTGCATACTCAAAATACTGCCCATAGGAATATTTGCAATTTGAAAGTGGACACTATAAAACAGAAAGACAAATCTCAGGATATACTTCAAACTGTTCTGACGGTATAGAATCAAAGATACTTATCATAGACCTTTCTTACGGTTTTCAAATTACATTATTACATTCAAGGTATTTTCTATATCCATGTATATAATGTGACCTTTGAACAAATTTTTAAATGATTTAGCTTGTTGGGGTAATAGGTTATTGATAATCTTGGAGTTACATTGAAGAAGGATATCAGAAAATTAGAAAAGTGATCTTAAATATTAAAATAATGGTAAATATTAGAAAAGTGAAGATGCAAATAAGCAAAGGGAAAGATTTTTACTTATTTCCTGGTAGGAAATAAATGTAGCTTCACCTGGAATAGATTTGGAAGAAGTATTTTGACTTCTATGGAAAAGGAATTTATTAGTCACAATTTTATCAGTCAATATTCTTGAGTTACACTTATCTCTTATTCTATAGGTTTTAGCTTATGGAGATGATAGAAAATTAATTAAAATCACCTAATCCTGGGCTTCAAAAAAAGAGGAAACAAAGTATATAGAGAAAATTTTTGATGTAATTATGCTAAATTCAATTAAATGAACTTTTACTGAATAACCTATTAGAACGTATATAGTGCAATTTTGGTTTTCCAGAAGCATATGATGAACTTAAGTGAATGTGTAATTACATTTTCTTTTGCAAAGAGAGAGAAATCTTCAAGTTGTTTTAAAAAGGAATTCATGCAAATCAATTTGTTGCATTTATTCTTTGCAAGCAGGAGAAGGATGTGGTGATCCACTCCCAAAACAATCCTGTAAAAATCAGCCAATCAAAGCCCTTACGAGGGTCACTAGGAGTTGACCCAACTATATGGCATCTGACAACAACAACGGCATTTTTGCAAAAATCAAGCCTCAAGTGTTTGGGAAATTTATATTAAAGTTAAATAGAGCCCATAAAAGGACTACTTAGAACTTAATTGCGGGTAACATAAGGATTTATTTTCTATAGCTAGTGAAAGGAATATATGTTGCAATGTGTAAAAACACAAACCTCATGGACATAAGTAACATAATTTTGATACTTCAGATAAATGAATCTTTGGTACACTCCAGGAAGCAAATTCAAAATCAAGATTAACATATGCATTCAAATGGCAACACTAACCACAAGCTATTACATTCTTCTGGTAAGCAATGCAGAGCTGACTGACCCATAATGATGTTTATGGCTTGTTTTATATCAATTTATATTACTTAAAAAATCTTGAAATGTTTTATGCTTACAAGTATAGATAGAATGCAAGAAGTATATATCATGTCTGTGTTCTATAGACTGAATTAGCACATTGAGTTTAGTATACTAATTGCTGAACTCTAGTACTTAATATCTCACAAATTTATCAAAGTATCAAATTCCAACATAAGAGGATTTTGTCACGTGCTACCTGTTTTTTAAGATGGTAAAAAATGTAGAGTTGAACTCCTTGCAAAGAAGGAAAAAGTAGTAAGCTGTATCCATTCAAAATTACAAATTTTTCATGTTTTAAATGATTTGTAAATGGTTTTACTGCTCTATGCAATCATAATATATGCAGTTAATTTTACTGTTATTAACAAATTACAGGCACCAAATAGTTCACTTAAATTTGAGAGTTTCAATTAATTGGCTATTAATCTATGAATTACATTGTGTTCTACCCAGGGTAGTCAGAAATCACATTAACAGCATGCACTTGGTTTTCTAGATCTCCTTGTGGATCTGCTTTTACATTCTGAAAACTGTTATTTGGACATATATAATAGAACACATAAATATTATTTTGAGGATTAGTTTTCTCTTTTATAATAACTTCAGGTTAATTACATTTATTTATGTATTAATTTATGAATATACCAATTTCACTTTTTTCTAAAGATTTATAGTAGATAGAATTATAGAATTTTTTAAGATTATATTTTACTTTCTAATTTAATATAGTCCAACTTTAAAAAGGTTAATGTGTGAATCCCACAATATTGAAAAGTATAGGAGCACACAATTCTAAATTACTTTTTGTCTACATCTTTTGTCAGCCACCTCATGTAAATACAAGGAAACTATCTTGTCTTTTAAAGGAAACTTCAATGATATTCAAGTCAGTTTGGGGTTGTATCTGTGTGTTGATTGAGGAAAACTTGTGATTGTACAAAAACTAACCTTTGTTTGTTTTCAAATCTGTGGAAATCCAAGTAAAGTTCTTAATCATCATAATTGCCTTGTGTCTTATATTATTATTCATTGCAGAAGCTAATCATTGGGTCATGAGCTTTCCATTCCTCAGTACTATGCTTTGTTAAAATTATCTCAAGAAAATATCATACTGGCCATAAAGTTAAAGCAATTTTTATTTCTCCTTCCAAACAAGAAGAGTTCATTTATTGAAATAAATCCGTGGCTCTCCCTCCCAACACAGAGGCACTATGAAGAAATGAATCACAGTTTCTAAAATAAAACCTGCTGCTATAGTTTGGATCTGAAGTGTCCCTCAAAGGTTCATGTAATAAAAGTTCGGCCCTGATATGGCACTAGTGTGAGGTGGTGGAAACTTAAAGAAATGGAGCCTAGTGTGAGGTCTTAAGTCATTGAGGGCATGTCCTCAAAGGGGACTGTGGGACTTTAGCCCCTTCCTCTTTTTCCCTCCATAATTCTTTCATTTGCTCTTTCATTTCAAAAACAATGGAGTCAACTGAACATGACTGAAAACACCAAAATTGTGAGCCAAACTAAACTTGTTCTCTTTGTTAGATTATATTTAGGTATTTTGTTGCAGTAATAGAGAGGTAACTAACATACTTTATAATATTAGAGTGCCACTTATTGATAGGATCAATCACTATGTC
The DNA here is from genome assembly GCA_007922755.1 of Pedetes capensis. Taxonomy (NCBI): domain Eukaryota; kingdom Metazoa; phylum Chordata; class Mammalia; order Rodentia; family Pedetidae; genus Pedetes; species Pedetes capensis. The sequence continues at coordinate 15,140 of VMDO01014142.1, read as the reverse complement.
TAGCTTGGTCGTTTTTGCACCATATTTCTCAAAGGGTAATATTTACATAGACTATAATGTGAATGACACTCACTGAAGTTGTTTAGTTCAGAGGCCTTATATTTTCTATGTGAATCTTTTCAAGAAAGAGGTGATAACAGAACTCCCATTACTTATTTGTAATCACAGAAGAATATTACTATCACTCATTATATGACATGTGAAGGAAAAAGTGATGTTTAAACATCAGAGAGTATAGGCTGGGCAAGGTAGTGAATGCCTATATTCCCAGTGACGTAGGAGGCAGAAATAGGAAGATTGCAAGTGCAAGACTAGAAGCAGCCTGTGTAAATTAGTGAGGCCCTGTCTCAAGATAAAATATTTTGAACTGAGCTGGGGCTGCAGCCCAGTTGTAGAATGATTGCAAAGTATGCACAAGGTCCTGGGTTCAATGCCCCAGTGCCACATAACAAAACAAAACAAAACAAAACAAAACAAAGAAACAAAAAAAAAATAAATGAGAGAGGTGAAGATACAATAAAACCTAAGTGAACAGGTTTCAGAAAGTGGTAAGCCCTTCAGAGGAAAAAAGAGATCCATGGCTAATTTCATTTCTGGTCATGTCAAAAATAATGAGGAACTCACCCTATACGAGATAAAGAGAAACAAGCCAATCTAAAAGTACCCCCTAACCTCAGTACTGACAGGATTCAAATCAAGTGGAAGGCAGCATTCTCTTAAGTGCTGGTATATGACATGGCTGGGTAATGTATCACTCCAAGAAACATGGCTATTTCCCAAATGAAAGGCAGGTATTGAGTACCAGGTAGTTGCCCATTGAATTATGGGGGATAGTAAGGGAGAAGAAAGAAATCTTACCACTGTAGTTACAGAACTGATTCTTCGATTAAAAGGCAATGAGCATTTCATTTGAAGGCTGATGAATCTGGAGTCTGCTGTCCTTGTGCAACAGCAACAAGAAAAAAAATGTGCCACTCAAAAAGAATCAAGCGTGGATGGATTTGTGAGCTTTTCATTCTGCTTCTTATTCCATCTGGGCTTTGGCATAATGCGGGTGAGTGTGGTCCACATTAAAAGAGAGTCTTTCCCTCTCAGTTCACTGACCTCCATACCAATTATTTTTGGAAACATTCTCACAGACACAGACAGAAATACCCCTTAACAATTTTCTAAGCAACTTCTAATCCAGTTGGTAACTGTATTACTCAGACTTTTTCATTGTTGGGACAAATACCTGAGAAAAATAATTTATGGGAGGAAAGATTTATTTGGCTTTACAGCTTCAAAAGTTTTAGTCCATCAAGGCAGAGAGTAGGGCTGGAGCAGAGCAGCCTACATCATGGAGGTTGGGAAGCAAAGGAAAAGAAGGCATGTACTCACTGGCTTTCTTCTTTTTCCACTCTTATCCCCTCCACGTTCCCAGCAATACCATCCAGGGCATGTCTTTCTCACTTCATTAATCCTCTCTGGAAATATCCTAACAGACAAATCCAGAGTTGTACTTTACTAACCTCCTAGGTTCTTCTCAGTCCAATTCAGTTGACCATCAATACTAAGTATCCCAACAACCAAGATTAGCCATCACAATATTAGTGTACTCTGTCCTTAAAAAGAGTAGGGAAGGTAAATTTTAATGTATGTATATTTTAATATAATAAAATAAAATAATAATAAATTATGAAATATATTTTAAAAATAATGTGTGGACCTTAGATTACACCTGAACAAACAAAGTGAAAATTTTTAATGGAAATTTAACATGATCAGGGAAATGTAAACCAGGATTTAATATTTGATGATTCTAGAGAATTCCTGAAAATGTTTGAGAGAATAATGGTTTATAATGGTTTCTCTCTATTTTTTTGTGTTAAAAACACATGAAATATTTAAGTATAAAATTATATGATTGCTATAATTTGCTTAAAATTTATCCAACAAGGGTACATAGGTAAATTTATGTGTGAAACAAGGCCAGTCATGTGATGAAAATTATTGAATCTGGGTCATGGATATGTGGGTGTTCATTATACCATTCTCTGAAATTCTCTGTATATTTGAAATTTTCTACAATAAAATTTTGTGGGTTTTTGGCTCAATAGTTTTCATGGTGCTTTTGGTATATAGCACATTTTTGTTAACCTTTCATCTGCTGATGGACACATAGATTGACTCTGTAGTAAGCTATTGTGAATAGTCCTACCATAAACTTCAGAGTGTATATATCTCTTTGATATGCTGACTTCATTTCCCTTGAATATAACCAGAAGTGGTATTATTCAACCAGGAAAGGAATGAAATCATTTCGTTTGTGGCAAACAGGTGAAACATTTGTGGAACTGGTGGACATTGTGTTAACAGAAACAAATCAGACACAGAAAGACAAATACCAAATGTTTTCATTCACATTTGGAAATGAAAAACATATACCACAAACAATAAAGGGGTAAAATAGTAATCATTAGAGGCTAAGAAGGATTAGGGCTATTGGAACAGAAGGAATATGAACAATGGGTACTTAAATATAGTTAAATAGGAGGGATAATTTCTACTGTTCTATAGTACTGTAGGATGACTACAACTTACAGCAACCTATTTTATAAAATATAAAGAACTAGAACAAAAGAGCTTGAAGGCTCCAAATCCAAAGAAACAATAAGGAGATGGAAATGCTGTTATATTTATTTGATCATTACACATTATTTACATTTATTCAATTATCATACTCTGCCTCCTAAAGTATGTACAGTTATTATGTGTTGATTAAAAAGAAAAGAAATGTTTTAAGAGAAAATTATAGATCAGTGGTTACCAGGCATTGGGAGCAGGGAGGAATATGATGTCAGAATACAAAGGATATTTAGGGCAGTTTAACTGTTCTGTATAACACATTAGTGGCAGGTAATGTAAATATCCATGCTGAAATCCATAGAAAGCTTAACACCAGGGTGACCCCAATGTAAACTATCAACTTTGAGTGACAATGATGTGACAACATTGTCATGGATTGTTGACAAATGTACCATTCTGGTGAGAACATTGAGAGTTGGGTAAGTTCTTCATGTGTCAGACCATGAGTATATGGGATATCTCTATATTCTTTGCTCAGTTTTTCTCAGTACATGAAAGTCCCCTAACCACTAAAGACTTTTTAAAAGGCAATTTCCAGCCAAATGATGAAGGTAGAAATGAGTATGAAAAGAAATTCTTCTGCTCTTTGTGCATCTTCAATGAGTGTCTTGTAGCAACCTTCTGAAGGATAACCACATGAAAAGAAGGCTGAATTTAATGGCCTGAATCACATTAAGATATTGAACTCTTAACTCCCAGTATTCTCAATGTGTTTTTGTTTGGAAAGAAAGTCATTGCAGATGTAATTATTTAAGATGAAGTCATACTGAAGTAGAATGAGCCCCTAATCCCTTATTGACTAGTGTCCTTATAAAAACAAGAAATTTGGGTGGACACACATACTCAGAATTGTAAGAATATGAATGCAGAGATTGAGATGATGGGTTCAAAAGACGAGGAATAAAATATTTTTCCAAAAATATGGTAGAATCTAGGAGTGAAGGATGGAATATAATTTCAAACCCTCAAAAGGGACCAATCCTGCTGATATCTTGATCTTGAACTTTTAAGCTCCAGAAGTGTGAAGCAATAAATTTATGTTGTTTAAGACACCCAGTTTATTGTATTTTGTTATGGCAGCCCTAGTAAACTAATGCATTTGGATATATACTTTAGGATAACACTACATCTTCACTTATATTGTAGCAGTCTTCCAAAGTACAAACATCTGCAAACTGCAGAAAGCCAGGAGAAAAGAAAATTTCTGCAACACACACACACACACACACACACACACACAGAAAGAGAGAGAGAGAGAGAGAGAGAGAGAGAGAGATAAACAGAGACAGAGACAGAGAGACAGAGAGAAAGAGAGACAGAGACAGAGAGACAGAGAGAGATCCCTGGACTAATGGCCTGGCTGAATAAGAAGCATGACGTTTTTGGAAATAATTAATTTTACATTTGTTTCTACCATTCTTTCAATGCCTGCAGCCATAGCCCTGTGGCATCCGATCCCGTCAGATCTCGGAAGCTAAGCAGGGTCAGGCCTGGTTAGTACCTGGATGGGAGACTGCCTGGGAACACCAGAAGCTGTAGGCTTGGGAGAAGGACCTGGCAACCCCCTCCCAAAAATCAATCTGCCATTGAAAACCCTATGAACAGCAGAGAAGCACTGACAATAGTGTTTCCCCT
>VMDO01014142.1:0-10777 GCA_007922755.1 Pedetes capensis | reverse complement strand
CAGCACCTAACAACAACAACAACAAACAACAACCATTCTTTCCAACATAATATGAATGTATAACTCTAAAAATACATGGGACAGTTGTAAGTGTATGATTATGTATGAATAATATTCAAAAAATGAAACACTGACTAGAAAGTTACCAAAATATGACCCATGTATCAAGTTCATTACTTAAAAGTTTCTTTAAAATAATGACAGAAATAGTTTACTGGATTATTTACTAGGAAAAAAATGGACAACATATATGAAGAGATGGTAAATCTAAGCAGGAAGATTGTAGTAGTTAATTATTGTATGTGGAATAAATTATTGGTAAATATTTATTTATTTTCATAAGGATTTTAAAATTTTCAGGACTTATTAAAAATAGAATAATACAATTTAATACCACTTAATATGATAATGCCTACAGACATAGCCCTGTGGCATCCGATCCTGTCAGATCTCGGAAGCTAACCAGGGTTGGGCCTAGTTAGTACTTGGATGGGAGACCACCTGGAAACATCAAGTGCTGTAGGCTTGGGAGGCAGAACCAACCCAGCCACCCACTCCCAAAAATCAATCTGCCATGGAAAACCCTATAAACAGCAGAGAAGCACTGTCAATAGTGTTCACCTGTTGTATGTAGAGTTGCTATGAGTCGGATACTGACTCGACAGCACCTAACTACAACAACAATATGATAATATTTGATATTATTTAATAAAATACTATTAACTGGATGCCTGCAGCTGTACCACTGTGGCATCTGATCCATCAGACCTCGAGAGCCAAGCAGGGTCAGACCTGGTTAGTACTTGGATGGGAGACTGCCTGGGAACACCAGGAGCTGCAGGCTTGGGAGAAGGACCTGGCAACCCACTCCCAAAAGCCAATCAGCCATTGAAAACCCTATGAAGAACAGAGAAGCACTAACAATAGTATTTTGTCTGTCATACATAGGGTTGCTATGAGTTGGACACCAACTCAACAGCACTTAATAACAACATCAGCATTAACTGGATATTTATTGTGTATCTAATGATAACAGGAAGATCAATAAATATTTTTAAATGAAATCTAGATTATCTTTATAATTTTGGATTAGACAAGGATTTCTTATTTGAGATGCAAAACAATAATAAATAGAGTTGCTAAAATAAGCAGCCAAAATGGACAATTTCTTCTCTTTGAAAAAGTGAAGGTCAGAAACAATTCTCATCAACAGAAAGAAAGAAAGTAAGAAAGAAAGAAAGAAAGAAAGAAAGAAAGAAAGAGCAAGCAAACTTGAAAAAGTGAAAATAAAAGAAGATAATGCAAGGAATGGGGCTGGGATTTAGCTCAGTTGGTAGAGCGCTGCCCTGCAGTCTCTCCCAGGTTCAATTCCCAGCACCACAAAAATGGGAGAAGGACAAGGCAATCACTCTTGAAGAGATTCTGAAACAATCAGCCATAGAAAACCCTATGAGGGTTGCTATGATTTGGACATGACTAGACAGCACCTAACAACAACAGCAAAAAGCAAGAAATAATTTAGGGAAATATTTGCAATATATGTATGTCTCTCAGAATATATTTAGTACAGGTAGAAATCCTTGTGTCAATAGCAAAAATAATATTAAAATCAGTATTTAAATGCTAATAAAGTAGATATTTTCAAAGTATGTCCTATGGTTTAAATATGTTGTTGTTGTTCTTATGTGTCATTGAGTCATGTCCAACTCATAACAACCCTATGTACAACAGAATGAAACACTCTCCAACACTGTATCATGCCTGGCACTATTGTCAGTGCTTCTCTGCTATTCAGAGGGTTTGCAATGGAGGATTGCTTCAATAGTGGATTATCAAGTTCTTCTCCCTAGCCTGCATCATCTGGTATTCCCAGGCTGTCTCCCATGCAAGGACTAGCTAGGTCAACTCTGCTCAGCTTCCACAATCAGGTTTGATTAGATGCTAGGGTTCTATGCTTGCAGGACAACACTGTGCTAGTACTCCAAAACTCATATATAGAAGGCTAACCTCCATGATGACAATATGAAGAGGTGGAGCCTCTAGGAAGAGATTTGTTCATGAGGTTGGTTCCCTCAGGAGCTGGTTTACTGCTCTTATAAAAAAGTCTTCAGGAGCTAGTTAGCCTCTTTTTGTTCTTCTGTAATGTGAGGACACAGAAGGTGCTCTCTATAAGGAAACAGCTCTCACCAGACACAAAATCTGTTGGTATCTGATCTAGGACTTCCTAGCCTCCAGAACTATTATTGATAAATTTCTTTTGTTTACAAATTACCCTTCTTGAAGTATTTTCTTATAGCCTCAAGAATAGAATAAGATAATGCTTGAAGTGACACTTCAATAAACAAAACCTAGACTGAGTAATAGGCTCAAGAATATTATTCAGCACCATAAGTCATACAGAATTGCATATTAAAATGTTAACATATTGGGAAAGTCATTAATAGGACAATGGAAAAAGCCATTGTACCACATTAACTTTTTGTACCAGTATATATCATTGACTCATTAACACTGAATGCACAACTGACACTAGAACTCATGCTTCAATGAAGCTTATCCAACACTTGTATTTGCTTCATAAAGCACATCACAGCCTGTTTGTACTTAGGAGCACTTGACAGTCTTTTAGCATGATGCTTAAAGCCTAAGGCCGTTGTAACAGTGGACCCACCCACAGAAAGCATAAAGGACATTTCTGTTGGGTGTGAGAGCCGAAACAAGGAAACCTTATTATCTGTACACCTGTTACTCATTTTTTTGTGGCTCTGCATAGTCATGATGGTGCAGGTGTCCTTGAATATTTATTTCAGGATTATAAATATTAATGAGTGGGGCAATTAACATATTTGGGATCTAGTAATGAGTATTGACTATTCATACCTACAAATGAAAGATATTTCTATTGCATCTTTCCAACTAAATAAAGGAGGATGCTCAGGAGATGATGGAGTTTGATTGTTGTGTGTGTGTGTGAAGGTATATAGCTCAGGGAATAGATTGTTATTTATGTTGTTGAGACTACCCAAAATGTGGGTTTTTTGAAGCAGCATCATAATAGTATATCAAGATTCTACTTATAGATGTTGGAAAAGGATTGTTAAAAATTGTCTTTCCTGTATCTAGCTCATTTTAAGTCCCACTATTACTAATGAGCTCAAATGCCCTTATCTTATTCTTTTTCATCAACACACTACATCTTGAGATGAATTCATGAAATCCATAAGCCCAGACATTTAAAAAGTCCTTTTTGGGGGGACATGGGTAGAGTTTCACTATACAGGCCTGCCTAAACTAGAACTTACTAAATAGCCCAGGCTGGCCTCGAATTCACAGCAATTCTCCTGTCTCAGCTTTCCCTAAGTGCTAGGATTACAGGAATATACCCCCACACCAAGTTTGAAAAAGTCCTCTCATGAAAATTTAGCACACTAAAACAGTATTAGAATATTTCCTTTCTTCCTTTTCATTTATTGCTTATTTTTTCAATTTACTTTGATTTTCCTGATCCTCTTCAAAACAAACAAAATATATCTGATTACATAATTTTCACCCAAGACAGCTTTGATTAATTCAACACCTTCAGGTTTCCTAAGTGAAATTGTCTTCCACGATTGTAAAGTGACCTTTCCAAAATAAGTTGAATAATCAAAATGAAATCTGGACTCTCAACTCTCCTTCCTATTCTTCTCAGGGAATACTTTCAGTGATGACAGTATTTGCAATGAAAGCATTTTATTTTCTAAAATTAAGTGCCCATCAGCTGATGAATAGACACAGAAGTCTGGTGTATATATGCAAAATGTAAACATATTCAACCATAATGAAATTCTCCTGATGAAATTATTTGCAGCAAAATGGATGGAACTGGAGGACATCATGTTAAACAGAAGAATAAAGACACAGAAAGACAACACCTAGTGTTCTTTCTCATATGTGGAAGTTAAAGGAATGTTGGCCTGGATGTAGAATAGTGATTATTAGAGATTGGGGAATGAGAGGGAAAGTAGATATAGGGAGACTGGATTTGATTGGTGGACACTGTGTACATGCATTGAAATGCCACACTAAATCTCATTGATGTGTACAATTAATACATACTAATAAAAATAAATTTAAAGTAAACAAAATTTATAAATCACATATTAATCTCTCATGGAACATCATGTTTATATGGCATTGTATTACAAGTATGAAACTATTCAACCTATTTGAAAAAATGCCACTTTGATGTTGATTGTTGCCTTTGTTTGAAAGGCTTCATCGTCATTTAGTTTTCTCATAAGAATAAATTGATTAATAATTGACATCAGACAACAGACTGAATAAGATAATGAAATAAACCTCATCTAGTTCAGGGAAGCATTTGGTTAATATACTACTTCATTCATTTTCTTTCTCTATGGATTAAGGCTTTAACAACAACAATTTACTTAGGTGAAATATCCTATATTTTTATAGCATAAAAATGAATATACCATGTGACATAATATATTTATACTTGTTTTCATAGGCTTAGTATGTGTCAGGTTAGTACAAATTATATGATTTTTGCCTTCCTGAAATTCTAAAGTAAAAAACTTGGAATTACTCATGTTAGGAAAGTAAAAGCATCTGGGGCATCATTATTTTCTTTCCTCTTAGCTGAACCCTAACCTTTGTTTCCTTATTGGCCAGTCACTGGAATACACTGTAGTTTGGCAAAGGTCACTGAGTCCAGTGGGTGAAATTGATTAGGAGGAGAGTATTACAAGGTATGTACTTGAAACTCTTTTAAGGAATTTCATGGTGATAATTGCTAAAGCTTAAGCACATTCAAGATTTCCCTTGGGGTTTGATGAGTCAGAATTCTGAGGAATTACACGACTGAAAAAAGATTTTTAATCTGGGGAAAACTCTATATTCTCTCAGAAATTTTCCCTTGTTAATGATCTCATTTTCCTTGTCAGTGTATCTGTGAATTCTTGTTTTCCTTTAAGGTGAACTTAATCTTTTCATCAATCATAACATATGAGAATATATCAGGCTTCTTATCTATTGATTCTAGGAAATGCTGATCAACTAGCCAGCCTCAGAATCTGTGATTCATTTTATTTTTTCATCTTTTGTTTTTGTTTTGTGACAGAGTCTTGCTATGTAAGCCTGATTGGCCTCAAACCTATGATCCTCCTACCTCAGCCTCCTAGGTGCTAGGATTACAGGCATGCATTGCCAAGCCTGACTTCCAGGACAGACTATTCTGAGGGATGTTTTGACTCTGTTGTCCATCATAGTGATCAAATTTATCTCGCTTTTGGTGCTGTCACTTGGTCCCTGCCACTGGGGGATCCAAGTGCTCCCATTGTGTTTGGGTTTTTCATTGCAAGAACTGTACTCCCAACTATAAGGCCTGACCAACAGAGAAGAGCAATCGCAGAGCTCTTCAAAGATGCCGGGCCTCCCTTTTCAAATGCATTTCTTATAGTTATGGTGAAGAACTCTCTCAATGTGCATTTGTAGGTCTTCAGTGGAGATTCATGCTAACATTCTGATATCCCTAAGCCTTCAATATCTTTTCTCTACATTAAACCAAGTCTGGCTGTGCATTTCTAACTCACTCACCGTATGACAACTTTGTTCTGTTTCAGCTAACAACCAAGCAAATTATCTTAGAGTAAATTTAACTCATAAAGTTTCAATATTAAATGTGGAATCCCTGTTTAATGATCAGATATCCATAAATTTGGCCTGAACTAACTTCATATTGCCTGCAGCTGTGCCACTGTGGCATCTGATCCTGTCAGATCTTGGAAGGTAAGCAGGATCATGCCTGCTTAGTACGGGAGACTGCCTGGAAATACCAGGTGCTACAGGCTTTGGAAAAGGACCCGACAACCCACTCCCAAAAAACAATCAGCCATAAAAAACCCTATGAATAGCAGAGAAGTGCTAACAATACTGTTTTGCCTATTGTACATAGAGTCTCTATGTATGGGACACTGACTCAATGGCACCTAACAACAGTAACAACAAACTTCATGTTGTTACATTATTATCACTTTCCTTTAGTATACATTCTTACATATGATCCCTGGATTTCTGTTTGTATGAGTTAGAAAATCTAAGTCAGTCTCCTGTAGCATGTTATATACCCTCATGTGTCACACTTAATATGTCAGTGTAGAAGCAAGGATGGATGATGACAGTGATCCTTAGGAGACTCAGCAATGTCTTCTATAGCAACTGTGTTAGAGGTACTATTACAGTTTCCCTAGGCAATGCAGTGTTAAATTATCTCATCAGATGTAAGTACAGAGGTTTATTTCCCCACCAGGAAAGAAGACTCTTCAGAATTTCATTCTCAATATACTAAACTTCATCAGGGTCTTCCCAAACATTCCCAGTTCAACTTGCAGAATCCCATCCCTTCTTAATCAGTGTTGTCACCTTAACACCTTAACAGTAGACATTCTGGGAGGCTGACAACTCTACTTGTAGTATAATTCAACCATTTGCAGGATGAGGTTTCAAATTTGATTTTCAGCAATCTCATCTCCTAGCTACAAGAGAGAAAGATCTCCTTCAGGAAACCCATAGAAACTTTCAAGTCATTTAGGGGGAGATTGAGCAGGGAATACAAATTCCTAAACTCATTCTTTACTTTCCTCAGTATTTACAGTGGTATTAAGATCAACCAGGCAATCTCATTACATTTGTTAGATTGCCAAAAAATGTTTTAAAGTATCATGTACACTGTTGCCAAGATCCTTACCTCTTTTGAATGGTAGATTAGTAGTTTCTTTGTTCTTTTCTTTCTCACTTTCTCTTTCTTTCATTCATTCATTCTTTCTTTCTTCCTTTTTCCTTTCTTACTTTCTTTCATTTGTGGTACTGTAAAGTTGAACCTAGAGCCTCATGCATGCTGTGCAAGTGTTCTACTGCTGACCCACATAGTCAGCCCATTTTTTACTTTTTATTTTGAGACAGAATCTCACTAATTTAGGCAGGCTAACTATGGCCTTAAACTTGCCACCCTCCTGCCTCTGCCTCCTGAGTCATTGGGATTATAGATATGTGTCACCACATCCAGCTTAGTTGAAAACCCATTCTGTAAATATTATCCACTCTTAGTATAAAAATCTGTTGACTGATATAAAGAGAGATTTCTTTCTTTAAACTTATGCAGTAAGCATAAAGATACTCATTTTAACAAATTGATTGATAAGGCTATGAAGTCCTTAGATCAACTTATGGCAAGCTAGAAACCTAGGAAAACTTATAAATGTAAGTTCTAGTCAGAAAGCCACTAGGTTCAAGGTTCTGGAAAAGCTGTTATTTCATTTTGTTTCTGAAAGCAGGAAGAGCCTAATATTCCAATTCAATCAGTTAGCCAGGAAGAATTCCCTCTTACTTGTGGAACAGTAAGTCTTCTGATTCTGTTCAGAACTTTAAGTGAATGGATAAGGACCACATATATTGGAAAGGGCTGAGGTTTAGCTCAGTTGGTAAAGTGCTGTTCTGTACCCTCTGACACCCTTGGTTCCATCCCTGTTGTTGTTAGGTGCCCTCAAATTGGGTCCAACTCCTAGCCACCCTATGTACAGCAGAATGAAACACTCCCTGATTCTGTACCAGGCATATGATCTTATTTATGGGTGAGCCCATTGTTGTAGACACTGTGTCAAGCCATATGGTGGAGGGTTTTCCTTATTTTCATTGACCTGCCACTCTCCCAAACATGATGTCCTTCTCTAGGGGTTGGTCCTTCCTGACTATATGTCCCAAATACATAGGACACAGTTAAGCCATCTTTGATTCCAAGGAGCACTCTGGCTGCACTTCATCTAGGACAGATCTGTTGAGTCTTTTGACAGTCCATGGTATATTGAATAGTCATCTCCAGCACCATAATTCAAAAGCATCAATTCTTCTTTGGTCTCCCTTGATTAATGTCCAGATTCCACAACCATGTGATGTGACTGAAAATATCATGGCATGAGTCAGGTGCACCTTTGTCTTCAATGTGACATCTTTATTTTTCAATACTTTAAAGAGACCTTTTGCAACATCTTTTCCCAAAACAATGCACCTTTTGATTTCTTCACTGCTGCTTCCACAGGTTTGATTGTAGAACCAAGCAAAGCAAAATCGTGGATGACCTCAATCTTTCCTCCATTTATTGTGAAGTTGTATATTGACCCATTTGTAAGAATTTTTGTTTAGTTGATATTGAGTTGCAATCCATACAGAAGGCTATATTCTTTGATCTTCATCAGTAAATATTTCAAATCTTCTTCACTTCCAGCAAGCAGAGTTGTGTCATCTGCATAACGAAGGTTGTTAATGAGTCTTCTTCCAATCCTGATGCCACATTCTTCCTCATATAGTCCAGCTTCTTGGATTATTTGCTCAGCATAGAAACTGAACAGATATTGTGAAAGGATACAGCCCTCACGCACACCTTTCTTGCAAGAATGGGAGAAGGACATGACAATCCACACCTGAAACAATGCTGAAACAATCAGTCCTCAAAAACCCTATGAGAGTTGCTATGAATTTGCACCCAACTAGATAACAACCCAACTAGATAGGAACCTAACAACAACAATATTGGAATACAGACACATCATGGTGTTTGACTAAGTACATGGACACTCCATGGCACAGTCAAGTTGTTATATGAAATTAATCATGATAGTATATCTCTATCTTTCTTACATGAATGCAAATGTTATAAAATTAGTAAAATTAGTCCACCTATATTTATTTTATATTGATATTGTTGGACTTTTCTATTGACATTATTGGACTTTCCCTATCATTCTTTTAAAATGTTACCTTTTATTGTTTTGCTATATATTTTTTTCAGATCCATCTTATATTTTACATTGAGTAAGGTCTTTTATTTCTTTTTTTATTCAACTTATTGCTGTTGCTGTTCTTTGGTGCCCTCAAGTCCTGTTCAACTCATAGTGCCCCTATAAACAATAGATGAAATTCTACCCAATCTATGCCATGCCTGGCATTGTTCTTAGTGTTTCTCTGCTATTCATAAGGTTTTCAATGGTTGAATGTTTTGGGGATTGGGCTACCTAGTCCTTTTCCCAAGCCTGTAGCATCTGATGCTCCCAGGTGGTCTCCTATCCAAGTACAAACCAGGCCTGAACCTGCTTAGCTTCCAAGATCTGACAGGATAGGACATCACAGTGGTAAGGCTGCAGACTACATAATGACTTAAAAGTTGAACACTTTCTGACTTGTTATTTTCCAAATCTTGACCTGGATACTTAACATTGATTAAAGTTAATTAATACATCTTTAACTAACTTTTAAAAATAAATGAATAAATTGCATATATATGTGTGTGTATATATATATATATATATATATATATATATATATATGAAATTGTCCATATCTTAAGGAATAAGAAACAGGCTAAAGAGTGTCACTGATTTGCACATAATTTACTGATACCAGGATTACAGTTTGTGACCAGGTTTGTTGCAATTTAAAAGCATATTTTTGTTTCAAATGTGTGTGTATGTGTGTTTGTGTGCGGGGGGATGCCTATGTGTAAGTGTGTATTTATTGGTTGTACTTCCTAGGCATTGGACTTGAATTATACTTTCAGGACTGATGCTAGAAAAAATAACCACTGCTCTAACTAACTCATGGGAGAAGGACCTGGCAATCCATTCCCAAGGCCATCCTGAAACAGCCATTGAAAACCCTAGGAGGGTTGCTATGAGTCAGATACTGACTTGATGGCACCTCACAACAACAACAACTACCTCGTAGTTGTGAAACTCATTAATTAGAGAATGTGTAATAAAAGCAGTGTGTGAAATATAAGATTTATATTACTACATTTTGTTAAATTATCAGTATTGCTTTTCCTTCACCAATTATTATAATTTTTAATTAAGAGGTTTGTACTTCAATTAAGTTGGAGAAAACTGCTTAAATATACTCTTGCAGGATGTCCAAGGATCCCCTAAAGGAGCATCTAATTGAAATTTAAAGCACCCATAAATCTATGACAGCACAATGTTTTATAAAATTGCATAGAAATCAGTGGGGTATCCACTCAATAGTAACCATCCCAAGTACAATTTTGAATGTGACTTTCATTGTCATCATTCTTCATTAGACAAAGCCACACCTCATAAGGGACCAGGCTTATTTGTAATTCATTTACTTGACCCAGATGCTGAAATCCAAAGGTAATTGCAATATCAGCCTGAATTACCCCATGCTGCTATGGGTGACTCAGATGTGCTGTACAATACACAGTTAACAAGAATAAAGCAATACTGAGTTCAAATGTTTCCCAAAGTGAGCACATGGGGTATAATTTGGATCTGGATTCACAGAGAATGCTCATTAAAACCACTGAACATTTTGCACAGGTAAGGATTTTCTTACTAGACCTGTGGTGTTCATGTTACTATGGCAATGACTACTGTCACTAATCATAACTAATTCATTTCTAACCTACAGTAGTTAATTACACTCACTCACCTTGAAGGGATTTAATCAAGATTTACCAGTTAATTTTTGTAAGACATGTTCAATTTAAAAATACAGCATAAGATCATATTATTAACATATTTTTTCTCAGTATCCCTTAGAAAATACCCGTGTGACAAAAATTTCACATATCCCACAGCAGCTCTTAATACCTGACTTCTTTGATATTAATGCTTTTTTGGTCTCCCTTTCAAGTACCTTCTAAAGAAGAGTTTTGCATTTTCTTGTCCTTTAACTTATTTCAACTTTGTATTCAATACTTTTTATC
>VMDO01014141.1:26360-55870 GCA_007922755.1 Pedetes capensis | reverse complement strand
AACAACAACAACAACAATGAGTCGGACACGACTCCACGGCACCTAACCTAACAACAACAACAAACTTCAGCAGCCATTCCATACTGGAGGCAGCAAAGGCAGGAGGTTGGTGCCACAGAGCCATCGGGTGCCGTTTGAAGCTGCCCAACATATTCCAGGCCTCAGTTTCCATTCAGTAGCAAACCATTGTGATGGATGGAGGACAATAATCTTTTTGCATAAATCTGGAAGAATCCACCCTAGATATTTAGAGAGATCTAGCTGCCAGTGAGAATGGATATGATTTTGTTGTTCCCAGCAAAGAGTGGCTCTCTGGCTTAAACATCCCTTCATAGAGGTGAGCCATATATATTCATCCCAGATTTGAAACTATCCATCATATCAAGAATTCTTTTATCTGAGAATTGGAAGGGATGTATTTTATGAGACAGAAGGCCTAATATATTCTTCTAACATGGAATCAGTTTCCTTTCTTGTTGTTAGGTGCCATCGAGTTGTGTCCAACTCATTTTTCAATGGCTGATTGTTTTGGGATTGCCTCAGGAATGGATTGCCACATCCTTCTCCCAGTTTCCTCTCTAGAGAAGTTTTTTCAATCCCCTTTTTTCATTACAAGTGGAGGGATACATCCTATGCAGTTACAACATCTAATAAGGTTGAACTGTTTTTGTTGTTGGACATAATGTTGTAATTGGTTCCCATCATCTCTTTGTAATGGTGATATCCACCACAGAAGCCCACAGGTATAGGAGGTGGGTAGGAGTCCACATATCTAACAATTATTGTGATTATTCTCTGAGTATATTCCTGTGCCCATACAAGGAATGAATTTTCATCTTGAGTATGAAAGGCCAGAGATAAAAGGCTAATTAGAAATAAAGCCAGAAAGTAGGGCATGGCCTTCCCATGGAGGAGACAAAATCCTTCAGTTACCTGTTGGTTTGAGTAAGCTCTTAAGATCGCCTATGTGTTGGCCTTCCCAAGATCCCTATGGAAGTTATTTCCTTTGGAAGTTCTCCTTCCCACAGTTTAACTCCATTGTGGGGAGTCCAGCTGGCAATCCCTGGGGTCTTGCTGGTGGTAGAAGATAAAAGTACCAGAAAATGGCCCTTCCAGAGAGGAGTTAGTAATTGATCTTGAGGACTTTCTCTATAAGTTTTAATCAATTTTAATGTCCCAGGTTGATAAAGACTCCCCTGTGTACCTGAGGGGAATGGCACAGTGCTTGTAATCCATATTCCTTAATTGCCAGTTGGAAAATATTTAGATTAGATGCAAATTGGCCTAAGAGACTGGATTTTCTCATCTAGAAAAAAAATCTGAATATAAAAATGGGCAGCCACATAATGTCTCAAGAAGGCTAAGGCCAAATGTGAAATTGGGGCTTATGTGGGTCCTTAAAAAGGTTATAGGTAATAGAGTTTTCCAGGAGAGGTAGGTTTCCTGACAGAGTTTTTTAAAATAAAATTTTAATATCTGATTTGCCCACTCTACTTTATCAGAGGAGTTGTTGTTGTTAGGTGCCCTCAAGTCCGTATCCGACTCATAGGGACCCTACATACAATAGGTGAAACACTATTGTCAGTGCTTCTCTGCTGTTCATAGGGTTTTCAATGCCAGATTGATTTTTGGGAGTGGGTTGCCAGGTCCATCTCCCAAGCCTACATACAGCACCTGATGTTCCCAGGCGGTCTCCCATTCAAGTACTAACCAGGCCCGACCCTGCTTAGCTTCCGAGCTCTGACGAGATCTGACGGGATCAGATGCCGCAGGGCTACGGCTGTAGACTTTCAGAGGAGTGGGGTTCCCAAAAAGAGTAGAGATGGTATTTGATGCCCAAGCCTTTGGCTATTGACTGAGTTATGTGACAGACAAAAGAGGGACCATTGTCACTGTGGAGGGATCCTGAAGGAGTGCTTTAGCCACCTCTGTAGCCTGCGAAGATCGAAGATCGAGTTGTAAAAGTCTATCTGCCAATCTTTCCCTGCGTATTGTTCATGCCTCAGAAGCCACTAAAGGAGGTTTAGATCCTTAAGGGTTATTAACAGCACAAAGAGCACTAGCTTATGAGATTTGCTCAATAACCTTATGAAGTCTTTTACCACTAACTACCTGTTTGTACATCTGATGTAATTGATCACATCTCAGGTGACAGGACTCTGCAGTTCTCTCATATTAGTTTTCCACTGTATAGATTGGGGAAGATGGAGACGATTTCCTGACGTAAGCTCTTCCCATCTGGCTCCCATTTGTAACCCTTGAATAAGGCCCAGTTAGTTTCCTCGGAAGTAGAAGTGAAAGAGGGAAGATGAGGCCCTGTGGAGGGAATTAAAGACCATACAGTCTCAGAAGACTCTGCTGCCCATTTGGCTGCTGCATCTGCTCTCTGATTTTCTAAAGCCTCTTCACCACTTCCTGTTTGGCGGCCTTTACTGCTATTTCAGCTGCAACTGTACTGCTTCTAATAGGACTGGAATTTGAGGCCCATACTTGATGGGACTATTTTTAGCATTAAGGTGACCTCTTTCATTCCAAATAGCAGTATGTGCATGCAGTACCAAGAAAGCATATTTAGAGTCATTGCATATACTTGCTTATTTGCCTTGGCTAAGTTACTAAGATAAGAGTTAAGGCTACTAATTTAGCCAAGTGTGCTTATGTCCCTGGAGGCAGAGATCAGATCTCTCTGGTGTCTCTATGGGAGACAACAGCATAGCCTGATTGTAGTTCTCCATTTTTCATACAGGAGCTGTCATTAGTAAATCATATTACATCTGGGTTATCAAGAGGTTTGTCCTGTAAATCTTGTCTGCTGGAATAAACTAGGTTAACAATGTATAGACAATCATGGGTAGGCTACATGTCAGCATCCTTTGAATTGTGGTGGTTGTTAGGTGCCTTGGACTTGGGTCTGACTCACAATGACCCTATGTATCACAGAGGAAACACTCCCCAACACTGTTCCATGCCTGGCACTACATCAACACTTCTCTGCTATTCATAGGGTTTTCAATGGCAGATTGTTTTTGGGAGTGGGCTGCCAGGTCCCTCTCCCAAGCCTCCAGTGCCCACGTTCTCAGGTGGTCTCCCATCCAAGTACTAACCAGGCCTGATCCTGCTTAGCTTCTGAGATCTGGTGGGATAGGATTCCAAGGGGGCTATGGCTGTAGGCTCCTTTGAATTGTTGTTGTTAGGTGCTGTCAAGACAGTGTCCAACTCATAGCCACCCTATGTACAACAGACAAAACATTATTGTCAGGGCTTCTTTGCTATTCATAGGGTTTTCAGTGGCAGATTGTTTTTTGGGAGTGGGTTGCCGGTCCTTCTCCCAAGCCTATAGTACCTGGTGTTCCCAAGTAGTCTCCCATCCGAGTACTAACCAGGCCAGACGCTGCTTAGCTTTTGCGATCTGACAGGAACGGATGCCACAGTGGTATGGCAAAATTGAGGGATAGAAAGTAAAAGATTGTTGTTGTTGGGTGCTGTCCAGTTGTGTCCGATTCATAGCAATCCTCATAGGGTTTTCAATGGCTGATTGTTTCAGGATTGCCTTGGGGTGGATTGCCACATCCTTCTCCCATTTTTGCAATGCTGGGAATCAAACCCAGGACCTCAGAGACTACAGAGCTGCACTCTACCAACTGAGCTAAATCCCAGCCCCTAGGAAGTAAAGTAGCCAGGGTAAGTGAGGAAGATTTGTATAAGGATATCTCAAGGTTATCAAGTAGCAGAGCTTGACAACGTAAAAGACAAGCCTCCATGAGCCAATGGGGCTCTTTGGGTTTTAATAGAGAGATTATGATGTGTAGCATAAACTGACAAAGAAGAGCCCAGAGTAAATTTATGAGATTCTTCTATAAAAAGGGCTATAGCTGCAATTATCCTAATATATCCTGACCACCCTTTAAGCCACCCTGTCAAGTTGTTTTGATAAATATCTCATTGGCTGATATGTCTGGCCCAAAGCCTAGGTGAGGACCTCAAGGGCTAAACCTTGACCTTCAGTGACAGAGAGTTTAAAGGGTTGATCAGGCTGAGGTAACCCAAGAGTTGGGGGCCTGGGCAAAGAGGCTTTTAACTCTTTAAAGGCCATTTGCTCTTCTGGTACCCACAAGAGTAGAACTTGGTCATTATTTCCCTTTAAGAACTTATATAAGGGCTGACCTATTAGGCCATAGCTGAGAGTCCAAAGTTGATAAAAACTTGTCAGTCCCAAAAAGGTCCAGAGCTGTTTTTTAATGCTAGACTAGGAAAAGCCTGTATAACTTGTATGTGTTTAGTTGAAAGAGCTCTATGTCCTGGGGTCAAAATAAATCCTAAATAAGAAATTAACAGTTTGGGACAATAATTGAGCCTTAGGTCTAGAGACACACTATCCTCTGTCAGGAAATTTAAAGTTCATATTAAGTGATTTGGGGCCTCTTTTAAAGAAGGAAATCAAAAGGAGATCATCCACATGGTGTAAAAACATCCCATTGTCTATAATTAAATCATTTAGGTCCCTAGTTAGAATCTGTCGAAAAATACAAGGGCTATCTCTAAAACTCTGGGAAAGAACAGCCCAGCTTCCTGTTCCAGCCCTGTGCAACAGTCTGTTCAAAAGCAAAAAGAAATTGAGATTCCAAGCCTCTTGGGATGCAAAAGAGGGCATCTTCAAGATCTAAGACTATAAATCATTGGTTGTTAGAAGGAATTTGGCCTAATAAAGTGTAAAGATTAGGAACTATAGGATGTGTGAGGATAACTGCTTTGTTTATAACAACCACATTTGGGGCTCTGGTCTGGGGATCCTTTAACCCCTGTGGCAGAAGGCCTTCTATTCTAGTGTCTAGTTTTGCCACACTTAGGGCTAAGAGGATGTCCTATGTTCAGACATTGCTCTTTCCAGTGGCCTGTCTGCCCACAATAATAGCATTCATCTGTGGGCTTATTTCCTTTGGGAATGGAGCCAGAAGGAAATCTTTGGTCTCCTCAAAGCTGCAAGTAGCTCTGTATACCTTTTGCTTTCCCTTTCTCTCTTAGCTTTGGTCTCCTTTTGTTCCCTCTGTTCTTCCAAATCCCAGTTATAGTAAACAGAATTTGCTATATTTAGTAGGCTATCAAGGGGAGTCTTGGGTCCCAATGACAACTTTTTTAGTTTCCTTTTTTTTTCTTTTTTCTTTTTTTTTTTTTTGCAATAGTTGGGGCTTGAACTCAGGGCCTCACACTTACTTTGCAAGTGCTCTAACACTGGGATGCACCCCCAGCCCATTTTCTATTTTTTATTTTGAGTCAGGGTCTTGCCAAGTTTTGCAGGCTGCCTCTAGTCTAGAACTTGCAATCCTCCTGGCTCTGTCTCCCAAGTCACTAGGATTACAGGAGTGTGCCACCACACTGGGCTGTAGCTTCCTTCTAATGTCAGGGGCAGACTGAGTAAGAAATCTGTCTGGAAGAAGGGCTTTTCCTTCAAAGGAGACAGGATCAATTAAAGTACACTTTTGCATAGCCTCCATAAGTCCCTCTAAAAGGCAGCAAGGTTTTCATTAGGACCCTGATCAATGGATGCTCATTTTGGTTCTGTTTTGCTCTTTTTTAGTCCTGCGAGCATGGAAATAATGAAATGTTGGCATATGCTGGCACAGATCATCCTAAGTGTTATAATCTCATCTTGAGGGATTCAGTGGGACTGCTGCAGGTCCTAAGGATATTTAGGATTCCTGGTGTGTGGTTCATCTGCAGATCGTCTAGCCCCATGGGTCACTCTAGTCCTCAGAGTCAGGTATGATCTGCCCTAAGGTAACACTGACATCCCTCCAAGATAATTCATAACTTTGGGAGAAAGGTCGAAAGCCCTCTTTATGTTTTTCAGGATCATCAGAAAGACTGCCTAAGTCCTGTTTGATTTAATTTAATGTCTTGCACAGAAAAAAGCTGTTGGTCCCTTATGAATTCAAATTCTACAATTTCTTGGAGTGGGCACATTTGAGCAGGTGGAACTGAAGGAGTATTCAAGGTCCCTGCTATGGGGCTGCTGGATTTGATGATTCACCAGGGGGTGAGGTAGATTTTAACTCTTGTTCTATAGGGCAGTGGCTCTAAAGAAGGAACATCTCCCACTCAAGGGGGTTCTGCCTTATTAACTAGAGCTATTATTCCTAGATCAAGCTTGCATTGTTTATGTAGGTCCCTTAGGGAAAAATAAAGCCTGCACACAGGGTACTTCTTACCATTTGCCTGCCTTTTTACAAAAGCGGTCTAGCTGAGGGTATAACTAGTGCTTCCCTGTTTTGGCCAAATTTCTTGGTCTTCTAGTCTGTAATGGGGCCATGCAACTGTGGAAAAGAAATATAATCTCTTCTTAAGAGCTTGGGGGTCAAATTTATTCCAGTTACGAAGGATATGTCCGAGAGGTGAGTAATTAGGAACCGATGGAGAGTTACCTGTCTGGAAAAGAGAATAGCAGGAGGTGAGGCATCCCTCTCTCACTTGAGTGTTAAAATCGGGAGTAGTGCACCTTGCCCGACTTCAAAATCCACTCGACAGCTATGTTAAGCATACCCACTTGGTTGGCAGGAACTAAGTGTACCCACTTAGCAAAAGCTAAGCATAATGCCCACTTAACTGGCAGGGATTAAGCATCATTAGTGTGGAGTGGGACTAAGGCCCATTTTTTATGTATTCTGTCTCAAGATGTCCAACATGCTGATCATCATGTGCAGCCCAGAGGAACCAACTACACAGGCATTCCTTAAATTTTTGCTGAATTAATAGGCTGCAGAGCTGAGGCCTGTTTAAGAGGTGAGGTCATTTGGTGATGGGAATTCAAATCAGTCTTTCCAAAGGCTGTTTGGTAATGATTTCTCAATTGCATTACTTACATAGTATCTCATGGTAGTTTTATGTCGTTGGAATTTTTGTTTGTTTGTTTTATTTTTTTAATTTTCTCCTAAAGCCATCTTTTAGAATAGTAGGCCAGGATTATTTCCCCCACTTTGATGTTGTATGGAGGAGTGAATATTAACTGACTTGCCCCAAATAAAAAATGAGTCTATGGAGAATCCCCAGTCCATAGCCTATTAAACTTTCCCAAGGAGAAGTTTGAATGATTGCCTCTTTTTTTTTCTTCTAAAACTGTATATGGAGTGCAATTTAATTTTGGACAAGTTTAAATTCAACTTAGAAAACTAAGCAAATGTCAGAGCATAGGTAAATTCATGAATTTTTTTTTTTTTTTTTTTTAAGTACCAGAAGTTGAACCCAGGGCCTCTTACATACAGTGTAGGCCCTCTACCACTGAGCTGTGTCCCCAGCCTCTTTTTAATTTTTTTATCTTGAGACAAGTTCTCACTATGTTACACAGGCTGCCTCTGGCCTTGAAGTTGGGATCCTCTTACCACTACCTCCCAAATTGCTGGGATTATAGGCATGCACCACCACAACCAGCTAATTACTTCCTTTAAAATTTAAGGGGATTTTGGAAAGTTCAAAATAGGGTTTGATCCCCAAAAGTGCAGTTAAAAAGAAATGAACTATTTATGGTCTCAGTACCATTTTGCATTAAGATGGTTCGTCATAAGCAACTAGTTCCAACTACTTCCTGCAAGTGACCAAAGCAGCATCTTAATTATTAATAACTATTTTTGTGATTTAAGACTTCTCTGCCCTCTCTGTAGCCTGCCCTATTTCATTGGCACTCTTCCTAAAAATTAACCTAATTACCACAAAACATTGATTAATGAAAAATAAATGCTTTGGTTTGGTTTGTAATAGTTAGAAAGTAATAGCCAGTGATTTATATTTATAATTCATGGCTTATGGAGCTACTAAAAAATTAATTATCCCCAAATGGAGAAATACAAGCAAGTTTCTGGAAAGTAATTTTTTTATAGCAGTAGCCATTATTAATACATGTTTCGCCACAGTTTTAGCCTAAGCCCAAATTTTACTTTGAAAACAGAAAAACATGGAAGTACTCATAACTAGGATTAGGGAAATCATCAAGGAACTTTTTAAAGTCTTGTTTTAATTTAATATTGAATCACAGATTGCAATGGTTGTCTGTATACCTCCCTCTTCCCCTTTGACTCCACATCGTTGGATGCTTCACTTACACACATCAATTCTACTGCCAGCAACTCCTTTGATATCTGTCCTTGTGTATCTATTTCCATATCCCTCTCTGCTTCTTGAACCTCCTTCCTGGCCTTCAGTGATCCCAGTTAATTACATAAATAAATGTGTAAAACAGCTTCCAGAACTAGTGAGTTTCGCAAATCTGAAGCAAAGAGAGAAGTCTGTTTCCAAATTCTCTTTTGTTTCATTTTTTTATGAAGAGCCTGGAAATGGAAGATACTGTCTTTTTTTTTTTTTTTTTTTTTTTTTTTTTTTTTTTTTTTTTTTTTTTTTTTTTTTGAGTTGGAGGAAATTTAGTTTTTCTAAATTTTTCTTCTCCATTCACTCTCCTAAAAGTGTCATTTTGTTTCATATTTTGTTTTTGAGGATTGGCATCTTAGTTAAACTCATCCTTTCCCACCATAGCACTGCTGAGAGTGTCTGACTCTGTTAATCCTGCTGGAGTTGCTGCTGCTTTTTACAAATACTTTTGTGAATTTCCTTTCAGTCTCAACTTTTACTGGAATGCTCCTTTCCAGGCATTTTCCCTTTCCCCTCTTGTCTCACTCATAGCTGCATGTTCCATTGGAGAAGGCCAAATGGAAAATTCTTAGGTAGCTTTGAACTCTTGAAGCAGCACTTGGGTGGGTCAGTTTCCCTGGTTAGGAAGATATGGGGTAGCCAGACTTCTTCCAACACTGAAGCTGGGAGTTTGCAGAAATTTGTTTGAGTTAGAATTATTCTAATACGTAAGCCTTTATATTTGTTCGTGTCTTCCCTTTTTTTTTTTTTTTTTTTTTTTTTTTTTTTTTTTTTTTTTTTTTTTTTTTTTTTTTTTTTTTTTTGACAGTACCAGGGTTTGAACCCTGGGGCTCACATATGCTAGACCAGTCAGTCCTCCACAACTGAGCTGTACCACGAGCCCCTTTTTCATTTCTTTTTTTTGAAACAGGGTCTTTCTAAGTTGCAAAGGCCTCCTTGGGTCTCCAACCTTTGATCTTCCTGCCAGATTATAGGCATTCACCACAGTACCTGGCTTGTTCATGTCTCTTGCTTGTATTTAAGGTATGATATGATTTATGTTCCCACTCACCACTCTCTGTCCCCCAAGTGTACATGGTCACCCATCCTGGCAAGGCAGAGTAGATGATTGCCTATCTATGAATAAAATCCTTATTCATACCAAGGATCTTTCTCCTATTAAAGATGCACTTTGGTGTAAATCTTCACTCCATCATTTCAGTCTCCTTGTCAATAAAGTGGGAATAATAAGAATTATCTCACAGTCAGGTCACTGTTTGTAAAGGATCTGGCATCTAATAGCTGTTCAACAAATATTAATAATGTTATATTCAAAATATTTCACTTATATCATCTCCTTTGTTCATGTAACTTTGATAGACAAGCAGCATAAATATCTTATCCCTCTTTTATTTATTTAATTAATTTATTTATTACTTGGAGGTTGAATTCAATGCCTCACACATATTTTGCAAGTTCTTTGCCACTGGGATGCACCCTCCAGTCCCCACTTTTTTATTTTTAATTTTTATTTTGAGTCAGGATCTTGCTAAGTTACTTGCTAAGTTACTGCTAAGTTATTTGCTAAGTTACCAAAGCTGCCACTGGCCTCGAACTCACAATCCTCCTGCCTCAGCCTCCCGAGTCACTGGGATTACAAGTGTGCACCATAGTGCCTGGCTTCATATCCCTCTTTCACAGATAATTAGCTTGGTGTTCTGCAACTTGCTCAGTAATAATAACTAACTCTCATCAGCACTTACTACTTGCCAGACATTTTTCTAAACATTTTATGTTTAATCCTCACATCAAATTTATGAAGTAGGTACTAATAGTCTTGTTTCATAGATGAGTAAAATTAAGGCATAGAAAGGCTAAATAACTTCTCTAAAGTCAAAGAGATAGCGCACAAAAGAGTTGAGGTTCAAATCCAGATAGTGTGGCTCCAAAAGCAATGTTCTTCACTAGCACTTAAAGTTGCCTACAGCTCTACCACTGTAGTGTGCAGTCCCATCAGATCTCAGAAGCTAAGAAGGGTCAGCCCTGCTTAGTCCTTGGATTAGAGACCTCCTGGGAACACCAGGCTTGGGAGAAGGACTTGGCAGCCCACTCCCATAAAACAATCAGCTGTTGAAAACCCTATGGATAACAGAGAAGCACTTACAATAGTGCCGGGCATGACGAAGTGTCAGGTAGTGTTTCGTGGTATTTCGTCTGTTGTACATACGGTTGTTATGAGTCAGATGACCTCTGGACGGCACTGAACAACAACAGCATTTAAGGTGCCCCCCTTTCCCTTAGTTCTTAAGTAGTGGATTTAAACCCACATCTTCACACCCTGAGACAGAATGCATTATTAGTCCCTTTAAACAAAGGACCACTCAAGTGGAGGCTGTAGTAAGTTATCATATCTGCTGACCCTGAGGAGAGAACTTTAACACAAGGAGCAGTGTTAAATGCCTCAGAAGTACCCTCAGGGCATAGAATACATCAGAGTTCAGGCCCAGAGGGCACCTAGTCAGAGCTCAGGGATGTGGAAGCCCTGGAAACACAATGGCAAAAGGTTCCCTTCCTTCACATTTTATACTTTGGTACTTGACCCTGGCGTGGGGAGGAATCCTGCTCTCAAAGTCCTCTGAACTTGCACAGTTCGTGGCCCCTAGCCCACCAGTATTTTTGTTCTTAAGGGAAAAATCAACTTTTGCTCACTTTTATACTCATATGTAGAACACATAAGAGGCACTTGATAAGTATGAGTTTGATGAGTAAATGAATCTAAACAAATGAACTTACTTGAGTTTTAAAGGGATTTGAAGAATGCTTTACTTTTGTTTTAGTAGTTTGCTGCACCACAATGAGCTAACTCCTATTTTTAAACTTTTTTCTAATAGCAAAATTATGCTAATGAAGATGAGGAAAGATAAGTCAATATATTCAACTTGTAACCATTTCAAACCACAATTCAGCTTTTAAAAACTGAATTTAATGGTTGCCTGGCGCAGGCTTCTATAACCGAAGGGACTTGGGAGGCAGAGGCAGGAGGATCTCAAGTTGGAGACCAGAGGTAACCTGTGTAATAGTGAGACTCTGTCTCAAGATTTAAAAAAGAAAAAGGATCTGGGGGTGCAGCTTAGTGGTAGAGTGCTTGCAAAGTATGTTCAGGCCCCTGGGTTCAGCTCCCCAGTACCACAAAAAATAATCAATCAACCTAGATTTGTGCCAGGTATAGTAGCATGCACCTGTAACCTCAGCACTCAGGAGGCTGAGGCAGGAAGATTGTAAGTTTGAAGCCAACCTGTGCTACATAGTAAAACCTTGTCAAACACACACACGCACACACACACACACAAACTATATATATATATATATATATATATATATATATATATATATATATGTATATATGTATATAAAATTTAATGAAAGCCATCCACCCACGCCTATTAAAATGTTTTCTAACGCATAAAATCTTACAACTGTCAAGCTACAATGGATCTTACTGGTTTTTCTGTAAGTGAATGAAACAGACGTCATATTCCTCATATTTTTGTTAGCAGTATTGAAGTGTTTTTTCCTTTTACTCCTGCCTGGAGATGAGTCATAAATGGCAGTTTGAAATAAACTTAATGTGAAATGTTTAAGACGAATCTCACATCTTTTAATCTTTCGTCCAATGTGTTGGAAAACTTTTTTGTCCACCTCTTAGTTTAGTCCTGGGGTATGCAAATTAAACAAGAAACAGATTAGCAAGAGAAAAGACAATTTGCATTCACATTTACATAGAAGGAATGCACAGAAAAGGAAAACTTAATGAATTAGCTAGATTTGGGGGATTACATATCTTTTAACAAATTAGAGAGTTTGAGTTTCAAAAAATGATAAGCTATGGGGAAGTGACTGGAGTATAAATGGGGAGAGCTAATGGAAGATAAAGACAATTGTAGGAAGGTCTGTTTGGGCAACACCTTGGTGTCAACTCCTCATCTTTGGTGATGGCAACCTGATGCTGAGTGATGAGAGTAGCTGTTCTCCCCCTGGTTGGGGGAGAGACATCACTTTCCTCAAGGGAAATCTATGCTCAGATTTTAGGCAGATAAAAGGAGGTCAGACAACTCTTCATGTATTTGTTAATTTTTAGTTGCTTTCAGTTCAAAATAATCCTTATATCAAAGTACATATTTTGGGGGCAGCATATTCTGATCCTCTTAAAACATAGAAAGTGAAGAACAATATAGCTGAACTGTATCTGAATTAGCTCCAGTTTTGTCTTGATTGATATTTTCCAGTCCTGGTAAGAAACAGCTGCTTTGTTGTTGTTGTTGTTGTTTGTTTGTTTGTTTGTTTGTTTTGCGGTCCTGGGGGTTGAACCCAGGGCCTCACGCTTGCATGCTTTGCAAGTGCTGGACCACTGAGCTGCACCCCAGCCTTTTTTTTTTTTTTTACTTTTTTACTTTTTTGAGACAGGGTCTCACTAAGTTACGCAGACTGCCTGTCGTCTCAAACTTGCCATCCTCCTGCCTCCGCCTCCCAAACCGCCGGGATTACAGGTGTGCGCCAACACATTCGGCGAAACGGCTGCTTATTAAAGAAATCTTTTCTTATACTTTCTGACCTGTCATGTGTACTCTTTTTATGATCTATTCCATTTCATTTCACTATTTTTAAGTTATAAAAAGCAATATAAAACTATTAAGTCGCCTTACAAAAAGAGGTAGGGGAAGTCACTGGTAGCTCTACCACTCTATTACAAACTATGTTTTTACGTATTTCCTTTCAACGTTATCTATGCCTACTTTATAGTTTCAGTGATGTGGGGACAACGTGAAATATAACTTCTTCACCTTAACGTTACAGCACATTCTCCATGTTTTTGCTTAATCTCAGTCCTCTTTATTTAACAACTGCAAAGTTTACCTAACTACTCTCCGGGTCCTTGGTGGGCCATCCTGGTCTTTTCTCCAGCACCTCCAACCCTGGGTAGGCCAGATTGGGTTTGGCCCTTCCCTGCCGGGGGCGGAGCCTGAATATTCCAGAGCAGCCCTGGGCACTGGCCACTTCAGAGGCCTAGTCACAGGCCTAAACTGCAGCCAGCCCAAACAGGGTTTTTGTGACTCCCCTGCCCTCTTTCCCCATTCCCAGGTCCAGGCCTGCTGGGGCCTGCTCTGGGGGCGCCCCAGGCCTATCCCTCAGGGCAGAGGCCTCCGCTCCAGCTACTTCCCTAGTCCTCCCTGCACTGTGGCCCCGCCCAGAGGTGAGGCCTTCCCAGCGCTCTCTCCTTCTGTCCTAGCAATCACCGCGCACAAAAGAAAGAGCTAAACTAAGCCGAGCGCCGGACCCAGGAGCACCGGACCCAGGGGCGTCATGGTCCACCTCCGGGCCTCAGAAGTGCAGCAGCTGCTCCACAACAAGTTTGTGGTCGTCCTGGGGGACTCTGTGCAGAGGGCCGTGTATAAGGACCTGGTGCTCCTGCTGCAGAAAGACTGCCTGCTCACTTACAAGCAGCTCAAGACCAAGGGGGAGCTGAGTTTCGAACAGGACAAGCTGGTGGCAGGAGGCCTGCTGGAAGGCTTGCACAATGGCACCAACTACCGCGAGGTCCGTGAGTTCCGCTCCGACAACCACCTGGTGCGCTTCTACTTTGTCACACGGGTGTACTCCGACTACCTGGAGGGCATCTTGCAGGAGCTGCACTCTAGCAAGCTCGTCCCCGATCTGGTCATCATGAACTCCTGCCTCTGGGACATCTCCAGGTACGGACGCAACCCCTGGAGGAGCTATCTGCACAACCTGGAGAGCCTGTTCGGGCGCCTGAACCAGGTGCTGCCCAGGTCTTGCCTCCTGGTGTGGAACACCGCCATGCCGGTGGGCGACAGGATCAGAGAGAAGGCCATCCTCGGGCCCAACGGCCAGTACCGGCCCACGCCTACCTCCTTGAAGGTCGACCTGGTCAAAGCCAATTTCTACAGCTGGGTCGAGGCAAGAAAACATCACTTTGATGTGCTGGACTTGCATTTCCATTTCCGTCACTCCAGGAAGCATCTGCAGGATGATGGAGTGCACTGGAATGAACACGCCCATCGCCAACTCTCCCAGCTGCTGCTGGCCCACGTGGCTGATGCTTGGGGTGTGGAGCTGCCCCGCTGCACTCCCGAATGCAACTTGATCAACAGTGGCCCTGACTGGGAACAGCCTGACCAGGTAGTTGAGCGACAGCCCCAGGCCAACTGGGCTCCACCAGCCTTTCCTCTGTCCGCACCCGGGCGTCCTCCCAAGCCCCGCCCCCTGCTCCGGTTCCCATCCCCCCTCTTGCCCCTGCCCTTCCCCTTGCCTCCGCCCCTGTTTCCGCCCCCACAGCCTCTTCCCATTCCCTTTCACCAGGCGAGGCCTCGGTTCCCACCTTGTCCCCAAGATTCCTATTTTACCTCAGACGATACTTTCCAGTCAGACCAATTCTATTTCCATTCGGATGACCCCTCATCTACCCAGACAGGATTTGCCTTCAAAGATGACTTTACTTTTGGTCCCCAGCAGCCTTTGCCCAGCTTCCCCTCACCCTGTTATCAGCAGCGGGCCCCTGTGGTGCATAGAGGTTTCCCACGTAATGTTGTTCAAGGCCCCTATCTGCCCAAAAGAGGGAGACCCAGGCGACCAAAGGGTCAGACCCCAGCCCACCCACAGTCAAGGCCTCAGTAGACTGACCTCAGCCTTTAACCACCTTATGGACGTAGACTGTGTGGACTGACTCTCCCTTTCCGGTGGCACAACCTACACACTGACTTTGCTAACTCAAGCCCTCATAGTCCATGCTTGGACTTCTTTTTGTTCAGTGCTGTTACCAATAAAGACAGGAAAGAGCATCTGACCCTTGCCAATCAGCTCTTCTTCCTGTGGGTGACCAAACTTTATTCTTGCTTCCCCACTCCCTACTCTTTTTACCTTTTGGTAAAAATAAAATTCAAATACAGAAATTATTTCATTAAAGTAGTTGTGGGATCTTTGTGTGTCTGTGTGTGTGTGTGTGTTTAACGGCTGCCTCCTATTGGTTAGAGCAAAGACTTTGCTGAATGAGTAGTTATGGCATGCACTTGGTAAACTATTCATAATTGTTTGTTTAAAATAAATTAATCCCAGTGTTCGGGAGTCTGAGGCAGGAGGATGATGAGTTCATGGCCAACCTAGGCTACATAGTAAGGCCCTGTCTAAATAAATAAATACTCGTTGTTGTTGTTAGGTGCCATCGAGTCGGTATCTGACTTATAGCGACCCTCATAGGGTTTTCAGTGGCTGACTGTTTCGGGATTGTCTTGTGAGTGGATTGCCAGGCCCTTCTCCCATTTTTGCGGTGCTGGGAATTGAACTCAGGACCTCAGAGACTGCAGTGCAGCGCTCTACCAACTGAGCTAAATCCCAGCTCCTTAGAGTTTCCATAAATGGATCTGACTTCTTACAAGTAAGCAAAAGAAATTTAACTTTGTGTTTCTGTTTTTTTCCCAAAGATTCTCAAGGAATCGTTGAATTTTGGAGCTAGGAAAACTTAAGACATAAAACTTAACTGATATTTACAAATAAGGAAACTGAGTCCAACAAAAGGAGTGACTTATAGATCACTCCAAACTATTCCTCCACTAGTCTTTCCTACTTTATATTTGTTTCCAGTTTACATTAACTTTCAAACCTCAAGACTGATTTGTACCACAGCAATGTCAAACCAAGAAGGGACATCTACCAGACATGTAACTCCATAAGTAGAAATCTGTTTGTTAGGTGCGCAATGAATTATGTATGCAAGCTAGAGGGACAGCATGCTTGTGGCTTAGTGATTCCTTGAATAGTCTTGGTTTTGGGGCTTTAGGTAATTAGAGAAAAGTAAGCCACACTTAATGACAATTAGAATCCCTATTATAGAATAAAACTCCAAGTTGGAAGGGACCACACAGTCTACAGATCCCTTCTATATCAACTCTGACAACCATCATTCTATTTTGTAGGAATGTTAATGCTAGGCTCTTTGTTGTGCTGGACTACAGAAATGTTAGTACTTAGATAAGATAGTCAAAATAGAATGTGATTAAAATCTTCTGAATAATAGAATTCTTTTTTTCTTTCTTTTTTTTTTTTTTTTTGCGGTACTGGGGGTTGAACCAAGGGCATGCTTTGCAAGTGCTGGACCACTGAGCTGCGCCTCCAGCCCTTTTTTACTTTTGTGAGACAGGGTCTCGCTAAGTAGCACAGACTGCCTCTGGTCTCGAACTTGGGATCCTCCTGCCTCCACCTCCCAACCTCCTGGGATTGCAGGCATGTGCCACCGTGCCCAGCAATAATAGAATATTTTACTGAATGATTTGACTAGTGTGTAGGTCTCTAATACTACCATCCCCAAATTTGACAAGAATAAGGAAATGCTGTGCTGCAAAAATGAAGTTTATGAAATCACCAGAAATGAATGAGGAGATCAGGGAGCTACAGAAGAAATACATAGCAGCTATTAATCCATGAAAATCTCATGGGATTCCTGGAGAAGGGACTTTCGCCTTAGTTACCACGTGTCTAAGAGCCTAGCAGTGTTGTACTTAGCTGCACAGTGGTTCATCAGTGAATCTGCCGGAAGAGGTGGCTTTATAAATGTGTTGATAAGACGAAAACCCAAATTTCTAAAGAGAGCATGCAAATTGATATTTAATCTGTGCTGAAACAGCATGACGACGACCTGTGAGGACCTTAGAAAAGTGGTGCCCACAAGTCAGAATTTGCCAGAATGTTCTAGAAGAGTCAAGAGAGAAGGCAATGTCTAGCAATGGAGATGTTCTACTGTACCAGACTATTAGATTTAGTATCAACCCTCAGGACTAGTCAGTTGCCTTTATTCAAACTTTACATTTCTGAAGCAGCATTTAGCTGCCAATCTTTGGCACTTTCAGTATACATATTTCAGGGAATAAGCCAATAAATTGGTATTGTCTAATCTTTCACATGTGAGTTAGGTTCGTTACTAGTATTAATCCTCTTAATCTGATCACGCCTGACGAACCAAGGAGAATTTAATCTTACAGTATCCTACACTGTCTGACATGATCAAGCTTCTGTCTACTCCTGCAATGTTATGTTCTGGAACTCTTTGCCTTGTTCTTGATGCTTTCAAGCACATGAAACTTCTTCCTATCCATGTAATATGTCAAGCTCTTTTTGGGTCTTTGCACTTGCTAGTGTTCTACCCTCCTCCCCATCCATCTTCTAATTCTTGTAAATCTTCGTTCTTCCATCCTTATTTTTGAAGTTACCACTTGAGAAAATGTCCAGGATGGTCCAATCTAAAAGTATTGGTATGGTCTATTATAGCACTCTACTTTCTTTTCTTTCTTTCTTTCTTTTTTTTTTTTTTCCATTCTATTTTGTTTGTATTGCTTTTACCACTCAGCAGTGTCTTTAGCCTCCTTCCCAGAAAGCTCCGTGAGGCTTTTTCACTGTTGAATTCCCAGTGCCTACTGGCACACCTAGCAAAGAGGTAGTCAAGTGTATCTGCAAGAGTTAAATGTACAAAAATAATTCACACTGTACACTCAAGTATGCGATTGTACTAAAACTGAGCAGCTTTTGATTCCTTTTCAGAAAATGTCTACAGAACTCTCCCATAACTTTATGTAAGTCATCCTGGGTGGCTACCCAACCCCTAGTCCAATCCCTGGGCCCAGCCCTGCAGTCCATGGGGGTAAGAGCCTGATGGCACATTCAGTAGATGCTCATATTTCATTTCATACATATCCTGGCCTTTATCTTCCAAACTAGGACTTTCTTCGTAGCCCATTTTTGCAATTGTCACATTGCTCCTTAAATCAGGAAATCTAGCAATGCAATCAAGCTATTGTCTGATAAAAAGAGCTCAAATTACTCAGCATTTATTAGAAAAATTACTCCTTTATTGTTATGACTTAGATTGTGGGGATCATTTGGCCTATTCTCCAGCTTTAAGAAATGATAGCACTCAGAGCTTTCCATACTTAACTCTTGTCTCAAGTTTTCTGGAAAAGAGGAAAAAAAGGGGGGGGGGGACTAAGATTAATGATTAAGTCGGCATTATCCAAACAGTATATATTTCTCACAAGATTATATAGCAATGTATCATACTGACCAAAACTTTAAAGCTGTAGCTTTATTTTTCCATAAGTGTGAAGAAAGCAAGGACCAGAATGTGAAAACAAATGGAACCTTACATCCTGCCATAGGAGCACCACCAGCTCCTTCGCTAGTTACCACAGAGCTCTAAAGCTCTGGGTGCTGGGAGGCAACACTCACAGTAAATGCTGGAGTTGTGCAGAGCAATAGCTCTGTCTCTGACAACCTCCGTTCATGATTTCTACAAAGGTAAGTTGTTTTGAAAACCAATTATTAAACTGCCACTGTGGTGCATGCCTGTAATCCCAGTGACTCTAAAGGCAGAGGCAGTCTATGTAACTTAGCTAGACCTTGACTCACAAATTTAAAATAAAAAACAGGAGCCTGGTGCGGTGGCGCATGCCTGTAATCCCAGTGGCTCAGGAGGCAGAGGCAGGAGGATCGCAAGTTTGAGACCAGAGGCAGTCTGCGTAACTTAGCGAGAAGACCCGTCTCGAAAAGTAAAAAAAAATGGGCTGAGGGTGCAGCTCAGTGGTCCAGCACTTGCAAAGCATGCAAGCACGAGGCCCTGGGTTCAACCCCCAGTATCCCCCCCAAAAAAAATAGGCTGGGCATGCAGCCTATTGGTGGAGAGCTTGCAAAGTATGCATGAGGCCCTTGGGCATTCCCCTAGTAAAATTATTGAAGCTAAACGTGGTGGTACATGCCTGCAATCCCAGTACCCTGGAGGCTGAAGCAAGAGCAACACAAATTTAAGGTCCCCTGGGCTACATAGTGAGACCCTATCTCAAAAAAAAAAAAAAAAAAAAAAAAATCCTATATAACTTAACGAGCCCCTGTTTAAAAAGTAAAAAGATGGGCTGGGGTGTAGCTCAGTGCTAGAGTGCTTGCAAAATGAGAGTGACCCTGTGGGTTCAATCCTCTGGCACCACAAAAAGGAAGAAAAAGAAGAATCATTAATACTGGTGTTAGAGCCTAGTGTGGTGGTACACGCCTCTGGTCTCAGTTACCGAAGAGGCTGAGATAAAAGGATCACTTGAGCCATGAGTTTGAGACCAGCCTAGGCAACATAGTAAGACTTTGCCTCAAATAAAAGAAAAGAAAAGAAAAAAGTAAAGAAAAAGACTCAAGTCTCATGTCAGAAAAAGGAGGTACCACTGTTTTAAATTATTGTACATTTATTTCTGTTTCAGTAAACTCTAGAAACAATATTTTCATCCTCACAACTTCAGGAAAGTCTTCTCCCACTGCATGTTTAAATTATAGATACAATTTTCATCAGAAGACTTTTCTTCTTAACCCTTAACTGGTATACAGGGTCAAAATAGACCTCTGGACAGGTGGCAGACATGGGACACTGTAGTACTTAACCTAAGCATGGGTACATGCATCCTGAAATTATATGTGACCCTAGAAACACATTACTAGTTAAGAGTTAAACTTTAAATAACCATTCCTGAAACATGTCCCTTTGAACCGTAATCTTTTCTCCATATGCATTCTACAGGCTAGGATGTTTGCAAAACTTCATTCTATAATTGTCCCAAGTAGCTGAGATTACAAGCCTGTGCTGTAGCACCTGGCTCACAATGACTTTTAGTGGTTTAAAAGGTCTGAGAAGTTCTGTGTGAAATAAACTTGATTAAATGTATTTAACCTAGCATTTACTAGGTTTATTTAATTACAGGACTGTTTTCATTTGTAGCATCTTTTTAAGATTTGTTGTTGTTGTTGTTGTTGTTGTTGTTAGGTGCCATCGAGTCGGTATCCGACTCATAGCGACTCTCACAGGGTTTTCAGTGGCTGACTGTTTCGGAATTGCCTTGGAGTGGATTGCCAGGTCCTTCTCCCATTTTTGCAGTGCTAGGAATTGAACTCCGGACCTCAGAGACTGCAGTGCAGCGCTCTGCCAACTGAGCTAAATCCCAGTCCTTTTAAGATTTAGTTTGGAAAATTTTCAGAGAATGCCAGGTAAAAGAGTGAAGGTAAGTGAAGAGGAGAAAAGTTTATGAGCGACATTTTATATATAAAGTCCTTTCCTAACATAGGTTTGCAACAATCCATGCCCAGTGATGAGCTAACATTCATTCCATAATCCTAGAACAAGGATAGGAAGAGTTAGTCAAGGTGGAATGAAATGGACCAGGAGTGGTTGTCTTCTCCTTCCTCTAAGGTGGGGGAGCACTGGGACAGCCAAACTTGAGCAAGTTCTAGGGCGTGTCCAGTCCAGCCTGCAGAGTGTGGTGTGTGGTGGAAGAATTCCAGCCTTGGTGTTTGGTGCCTGACATAAGGTCACAGAATATTCTAAGGGAGCGTGGTCTTTGGGAAGTAGAGAATAAACAGTATTTGGAAGCTGAACAGACAGTCATTCAACAACAGCATCTTCTTTAAGCACCCAGTAATAACATTATTGTGTGCAGCTGTAGCCCTGTGGCAGCCAATCCTGTCAGATCTCGGACGCTAAGCAGGGTCGGACCTGGTTAGTACCTGGATGGGAGACCGCCTGGGAACACCAGAAGCTGTAGGCTAGGGAGAAGGACCTGGCAACCCCCTCCCAAAATCAGTCTGCCATTGAAAACCCTATGAACAGCAGAGAAGCACTGACAATAGTGTTTCCCCTGTTGTACAGAGGGTCACTATCAGTCGGATACCGACTGGACTGCACCTAACAACAACAACAACAAAACAACATTGTTAGGAGCAGGACCCCAAGTACAATGAACACGACTGTCTTAAAAGAGCCAGAGCACCTGCCTGAGCTGCTATGGCAGAATCAGATACCCTGATACAGAAAAGACAGCCCATGAGGTCTGATGATGCCTCATCCAGGTTCTGGGCAGGTGCCCTCCATCCTGCTTCAATCATGGTGCCTCTGGCCTAGCTGACACGTGTCTTCTTGAACTTGGCGTCTAATCTTCCCTTACCACTCTTATGTCTAAATAGCATGGACTGGGTTTGGGCAAGAAGTTTCTGATCTTATATTTTATTTCACCAATTATTTCACACTACCAGATTGATCTTCCCCTATTATCCACTCTAACCCTACCTGCACTGTACAGGAAGATGGCAATTCTCAACTTTATTTGGTTTGCATTAGAATCTCCCAATGGGTTTGTTAAAACACCATTGTTAATCAGACATGGTGGCACAAGCCTGTAAATTCTAGCACTCCGGAGGTTGAGGCAGGAGTCTCTGTATGAGTTCAAGGCCAACCTGGTATACATAATGAGTTCCAGGACAGCCCAGGCTATCCAGTGAGACCCTGTTTAAAAAACCTAAATAAATAAATAAATAAATCATTGCCGCAAAACCACCCCCACACCAAAGTTTTGATTCAGTATGTCCAGAATGGGCCCCAGAATTTGGATCTCTAGCGAATTCTCAGATGATGAGGACCACACTGAAAACTACTGCTCTGAAGTCTCCCCCTCTAAAATAAAGTATAAAAGGTACAAGTAACACCTGAATCTAAGTTATGACTACATGTATTCCCACTCACATAGCCATAACCTAGATTTAACCATGGTTAAGATTTTACCAGAAGCTGTAGGTGTGGGAGAAGGACCTGGCAACCCCCTCCCAAAAATCAATCTGCCATTGAAAACCTTATGAGCAGCAGAGAAGCACTGACAATAGTGTTTCCCCTGTTGTACAGAGGGTCGCTATGAGTTGGATACCGACTCAACGGCACCTAACAACAACAACAACAACAAGATTTTACCATAATTTCTTTTAAAAAGAAATTAAAGCAA
Source organism: Pedetes capensis (assembly GCA_007922755.1). Classification (NCBI taxonomy): domain Eukaryota; kingdom Metazoa; phylum Chordata; class Mammalia; order Rodentia; family Pedetidae; genus Pedetes; species Pedetes capensis. Next base: position 33,896 of record VMDO01014141.1, on the reverse strand, counting down.
ATTATTTCATAATATTTCATCCCTAAATATTTTGTATACAGGAAATAAGAACAGTTTGCTATATAATGACAAGGTTAGTATGACATCTAACAAAATTGATATAACTTGCTGATATCATCTGATGCTCAGTCCCCCAAAATGGTTTCTACATATATTCAAATTGGGAACTACTAAAGAATCAGACACTGCATTGGTTATCATGTCTCTTGAAATCTTTTTTAATCTAAAAAAGCAAACCCCCCATATGTCTTTTTCTCAAGGCTATTTATTTATTTATTTATTTCTGCAATACTGAAGGCCTGAACCCAGGACCTCATGCATATTTTGCAAGTGTTGTACCACTGAACTGCACTCACAGCCCCTTTTTTAATTTTCATTTTTTATCTTAAGGCAGAGTCTTGCTAAGTTACGTGGCTGCCTCTGGCCTGAAACTAGCCATCCTCCTGCCTCTGCCTTCAATGTCACTGCCTTCAATGTCAGGTGTGAGCCATCATGCCTGGCCTCAATTTGTTAAAATGACTTCTCTTATAGTATATTCCTCCTTTTTAGTTTATCTAATGATTTCTTCATAGTGTCATAATTTTTACTTTATCCTCTGTGTTTCCTATAAAGTAGTATTGGATACAAAGGGCAGATAAGATCAAGTGAAACATTTTTGATAGACTACTTCATCATTGTCAAGGGAGTGCAGTTAACATTGTACAACAGGAGGCATGGAAGCTGGTTTCCCAGCATTAACTGCTAAGATCGTGACGTAAAAGGGCAGACAGCTAGAAACCTTCATTTCAAAGTTATCTTCTCTCATGTGCAGACAGCACCCATGGAGTGATATGTTGATATTGTGTAAATATTCCAATTTCTCCACAGTTTTTCATGTAATGGTTTTAGTCATTGGTGATTCTTACTTGAAACAACAATTTCACTATAGGTAGAAAAATGGAGATTTTTCTCATTTTACCATTTCTTATACATTTCTTAGCTGGCACTGTTCTGTAAGACAGTTTTCCCATCAACCAGGGCTTTCTGGTTACCCTGAAATATACCTCGTGCTGCAAAGCCTAACTACCATGAAGTAGGACTAGTGTAACTGGAATCTTCCTTCCAATTAGCTGGGGCTCAACCAGCAAGGACCCAGCATAGGGGAAAAGATGTGACCCTGATCATCTAAAATGGGGTTCTGGCTAGAAAGTAGGTCTTTGAAACAACCCAAGAGCCCTAATATCAACACTGCAAAATAAGCTCAGAGTTAAATTGAAAGCAAAGATATAGACCTGGTGGCAATGACCCCACATATAGAGGGTAAGTGTCTTGGTTTTGAGAATGGGAAGGAGCCAATGATTGGCTTATTACTAAGTACAACTTTATAAAACTAGTTCAAGGGAACAGTTAGTTATGGACATTGAAAGAGAAAATACTCTTTTGCATGTGAAGTCATCTTCACTGTGGGAGTGCATCTTTCCTAAGCAACCAATAAAAGTCTATATAACCAAGTGATGGTATCTATATATCTATAGGAGTCAGCAAGTGATATGCTAGTATGCTAGTTTCATAGTCTACTGGCAATGCATATTTGTTAACTCAATAAAAATTTTTGTTTTGCCTTCAACAAAACATTAAATTTTCATGGCTAGAGATAAAATTAAGATAAATCCATATTATGTAAGAGTGTTCAAGAAAAATGCTTCTGGGATGAATTAATACTTTACTAAGAAATTACTAAACACCATGTTCTCAAACCTTTCTACTGAAATACCTCTAATCGTGGAGGAGAATGAACTCTTATGAACAGTACTCCCTCCTGTAGTCTACCCCAAGGATTAAATTTATTTCAAGATTTATATTAAAATATTAGCTGAAGCTCTATGTTCACTCCATACAGTTATCATTTGTTTCATAAATAATAATAATAATGCCCTTCCAAACACTAAGAAAATAAGTGCTATAAAAATATAGTGGGGTTCAAGGTCTTAATCTATATAATAGGAGGATGATAGAACCTACCTCACAGAATTATTGTGGACATCAACTGAGTCAGTACTTATAAAACTCCTCAAATTGTGATTGGCACATAGTTGTTGTTAGGTGCCATTAGTATCATAATAATATTTGTTATGCTGGGTGTGGTGTGATGGCATACACCTGTAATCCCAGCACTCCAAAAACTGAAGCAGGGGGATTGAGGGTTCAAAGCCAGGATGAACTACATAGTAGGTTTGAGTTCAGCCTGGGCTACATAGCAAGACTATTTGTCAAGTAAAATGAAGGGTTTATTCCATGTTTATCCAATTTTTTTAGCTACTGCTATGTAATCACCTCCCAGGGTATTAGTAAGCCAGGTGGGGTGTGATTTTAATATGGAAGGACATGATTACAGGTGGAGCAGTAGAAAAAAGAAAATGTGAGTATTTACTTGCATTGGCAAAGAGCAGTCGGAGTGGCCAGGTGTTTGGCACAGCCATATAACAAACATTTCAGACCACCAGCCACATAGCCATTGCCAGGTGGACTGTGGAGTCATTAGATAGTTCTTGAGGTGATGTGGTGCAGTTGTTAAAGCACTAATATCAGAGCCACATAAGGTGTTTGCTAAAAATGCAAGGTGTGAGGCCCCATGTTTATCCCCATGCAGGCAGTTAGACTGGCTGGGGTACACCCAGAAATCAAGGTGTTAAACTGTCTGCAATTTCTTATATAACTACAATATGAAAATTGTTGTAAGGAGTATTGCTCAGTGTTAACACCCTTTTTTCTTTACAAAAGTAAATTCCAAAGTAATATTTTTTAAATGTTAAAAATATATATAATCTGCTTACCACATGCAAATCACCTAGAATTTTTGCCTGAGATAAAATTTAGAAATCATTTACTCCAGTAATTCCTAATTTTGGTGACACAGTATAGCCACCTGGTTAATTAAAAAAAAAAAAATACATAGGTTCCACCCCAAAATAATTAAATTAGATATTCTGGGGACAAATATCTGAACATCAGTGTATTTAAAATCTCTCCACGTAGTATTAGTCTGCAGCCAAGATTGAGAATCACTGATCTGGACATCACATGTACATGTGTTTTGTCTTCTGGTCTCTCTCTCTCTCTCCACTTATAAAGCCACCAGGATTTAATCATGGGCACCTTCCTGGGGACCTTATCCAATCCTAATCACCTCCAAAAGGCTCCACCTCTAAACACCATAGTTGGATTATGTTTCCACCCTCTTAGTCTTTCACAATGGAGATTAAATTTCCATGTGAGTTTTTAGAGGGGACCAAAGATAGCACCCATGGACCATTGGAGGAGGTCACTTTGGCCCGAGCACAGGGCCCATGAAAAGAAGTAGAGGTCAATAAATTTGGAGAAAGAAATTATGTATTGGTTTTCTTGGCTGGTGTAACAAATTGCCACAAACTGGACGATTGGAGACAGCACAAATTTGCTATCTTACAGTTCTGGAGGGCAGAAGTCCAAATTGAGTCTCACTAGGCTAAAATTAAGGTTGTCAGCAGGGCTGTATCCATTTAAGATGGCCCTAAACTATGTTTTCTTGCTTTTTCCAGCTATAAGCTGCTCACATTCCTTGACTTGAAGCCCCCTTTTATCTTCAAAGCCAGAAATGGCCAATCAGGTCTTTCTCAGCTTATATTACATCTCTGCCTCCTGCTTCCACACTTAAGGACACTTGTGATTTTATTAGGTCTACCAGATGATCCTGAATATTCTCCAGCCCCTCACAGTCAGCTGATCAGCAAGCCTAATCCCACCTGCAATTTTGATTCTTCTGTGAAACCACATATACATAAGTTCCAGGGATAGGGGGCCACTATTATTCTGCCAAGCATTGTTGTTGGGTGCCATTAAGATTCAACTCATAGCAACTCTGTACAGCAGAAAGAAACACTACCCAAAACTATGCCATGCACATGATCTTTTTAGGTTTGGGCCCAATATTGCAATCACCATGTTTCTTCTCATTTTGAGCTGTGCCACATCAGCAAAAGAAGGTCCCAGGGGCTTTTCTTCATTCCAGTCATTTAGGTCGACTCTACCTTGAGGAGGCAACTTTTCCCCAGGCATCTCTTGAATGCCTTCCAGCCTGGGGGAACTCACTTTTCAGCACAATATTTGACACTGCTTTTCTAATATTCGTAAGGTTTTCAATGCCGAATTGTTTTGGGAGTAGGGTGCCAGGTCCTTCTCCCTAGTCTGTCTTAATCTAGAAGCTCAGCTGAAACCTGTCCACCATGGGTGGCCCTGCTGGTATCAGAGATATTGGTGGCATAGCTTTCAGCATCACAGCAACATAAGCCCCCATACCACAACAAACTGACAGACAGGTGGGGACCAAGCATGGGTTAGAACCAAAAACTGAAAGATCCTGAATGTCAAAATTGTCATTCTCTCTCTCTCTCTTTCTCTTCCCCCCTCTCCCTCCCTCCCTCCCTCCCTCCCTCTTTCTTGATGCTAGAGATCAGACCTAGGCCCTCACCTGAGCTTGTTGCCATGACAAAAGCTAGGCAAGTACACTACCACTGAGCTACAGCCCCTGTCCCCCATTCTTCATATCAGCATAGAAAACAGTGTCTATTTTCACACTAATGGTTTTAGTTCAAATATTTTCTTGGAATCAATTTTTTTTTTGCTGGAATTATAATAATTCAGTGTAGTAACCCAGATTGCCTCATACTGATTGGATGAGAGAGAAGACTTTGATTAATAAAAAATGGGGAAATAAATTAAATATTTATAAATGCAATTTGGTATGTTCAGCTTTTCAAAACACAGTGCCATTTGGGAGGGGAAATTATAAAAGGGGATCTCAGTATTGAAAAGATTGGGAACCACTCCATGAAAAGAATAAGGCCTCTGATTGTTCCCTTTGGTCCTACTTGTGTTTGCCGATACGGCATTTTTCTCTATTGTGAACAGATATTTGAAGTTGGAGCTTGAAATTTTGAAAAAGGTTCTTTAAAAAAACTGATTTGACAAATGCATTTCATCTTCCAACTTGTTTATGGCTTGATCAATAATTCATCCCTTAGCATCTGTCTCTTAAAAATGATCTTGTCTGTTGTTATTATGGATGACAAATCAGGATATTGGGAAAACAAAATATTTTCAAGTTAAAGCACACAGTATCTCAGATGACATGCCCCAAATTTATAGAGTATAGATAAGGAAAACAAAAGACATGAAGCTGTGAAACAGAAAGAGAGGAGAAATATCTGAAAAGCCTGGAAAGTACATATAAGACAGCAGAAGCCTAGTATGGTGCTGCACACCTGAGGAGGCTGAGGCAGGAGGATCATAAGTTCAAGGCCAGAAGCAATCTTATGCAATTTAGCAGGACCCTATCTCATAATTTAAAAAAATAAAATAAAATAAGGTCTAGAGGGTGCAATTCAGTGGTAGAGCACTTGTCTAGCATGCATTAGGCCTGGGTTCAACTTTCCAGTACTGTCAAAAATAAAAAAGAGTAGAAAATCCATCTGGACTTGGACACTGGGCTCTTCAAAATAGTCTTCGTTTACCTGCTCAGCCAATTTGAAGATTATCTCTTAAAATATGATTTATATTAAAATGTTTTACTGAGAACTACTGGTATATACGTTTTCACACAGCTATATATCACTCTGAGCACAGGTACCCCTTCGTGTGTGTGTGGAATATAGCTTCCTCAGATTTTTAGTGTTTACCTTTCTGATTATATAGACAGAAAAATCTAGGCAAGGAAAGGAGTGTTAGTTGGTCACCCAGACTCTTGCCTGTACTATAGTTTTTCAACACATCACAGCTAATACTTCCTGAGCACTTATGATGCACCAAGCATTGAGACGAACTAATAATTCTCAGACCCACACAATGAACTGTGCACCATGATCAGTATTATTTCTGATGGAAAAATTGAGGCTTATAGAAGTTAATTCACATCCTAAAGTTATACTATTAACAAGTGAAGGAGCAGAGTTAATCACTGGACTGTCTTTCAAAAACACAAATTAGTTCATCCCTCTTCTTTGTAAACATGTCTTTAAACTGCACAATTTTGGGGTTCTCTACCCTGACTTCACATTAGAATTACTTGGGGATCTTTCATAAAATGCTGTTGTCTAAATGCCACCCAAATCCACTTAAAAGCAAAAGCAACAATAACTAGTGATGGCAAATGCTTGCATTGGGCTTACTACAAGCCAAACATTTTTTGAACACGCATACGGTCTTATTTAATCCTCAAAACAACTGTTGGATGAAGATACCATTAAGTATCCCCAATTTCCAAATGAGGATGATGAAGCCCAAAAATGTAAAACGCCTCGTGCAAAGTCACATGGCTGGTAACTAGCAGAACTGGAATATTGATCCCAGACATGCTGGTTTTAGAGTCAGAAAATTGAAATCAAACAAACGAAACTACCACCACTACCAAAAAACCACCACTGAAGCCTACAGGAGGTGTTAGAGAACCAACCCCCTGCTGCTGAAATGGCAAAGAAAGAGGAAGAACCAGGCATTTGTCTTGCCCTTAGCTGTCTGTGTACATTGCACCTCAGGTGACTACCAGACGAAAGGAAACATCTTTCCATCTAGTAGAATTCCAGCCATAAGTGAATGAGAATTAGAATATCATCATTGTGCAGCCCTCAGTGAAATAGCAAATCTAGCCAATGGTGATCAAAAGATGCAAACCTCTCAGAAAGAAAGATCTGGAGTTCCCATTCTTCCTAAAAGAAGTATGCATTACTTCTCACAGAATGTTTTTGCTAGGAAAATTCCAAACTTTTCAGGTTTCTGGAATCAAATACCTTTTTTATGTAAAATGAGAGTCCATAGGACTCTTAGAGACCATTTGAGTACATCTATTTCTCAGTTTAGTTTACCCATTGTCCCAGATTCCTGGGCCCATCAAGGGATTCGAATAAAACTGGCCTGTCCCAAATCGGACATTTGCTAGACTAGGGCAGGCATACCCAGGCAAGACTTAAAATACAGAGACATTGTGCTCTCTTGGAATGCAAACCCCAAAAAGGAAGCAGTGGAGCTGAACCTACAGGCTCAGTGATTCTTCCAAATTTATAATCAGACATTTAATTCCTGAGGCCCAGGGGTAGAATGAGAAAAGGGGCCAAGGGAGACAAGACCTCTGTTTAAGGAAGTCTCTCATGGAATCCAGGAAAGGGGGAAAAAGAAGTGCCTCTCCTCTGTATGCATCATCATTCCACCTGGTAAACAAAATCTACACCAGGGGTTTGGTTTTGTTTTGTTGTTGGTGGTTTTTTGGGGGAGCTTTTTGTTTTGTTTTGTTTTGTTTTTCTTATTTTGTTTTATTTTGTGACAGTCTTGATATGTATCCCCAGCCGGCCTTGAACTCACCATGTACCCCAGGCTGGTTTCAAAGGCATGATCCTCCTGCCACAGACTCCCCAAGGCTGGGATTATAGATGTGTGCCACCATGCCCAGCTTACACCAGGGTTTTTTTTAACACAGGGTATTAAACATAGTGACTTAATTACAAAAGCATTACTAAAAGAGTAACCAGG
>VMDO01014141.1:15023-26260 GCA_007922755.1 Pedetes capensis | reverse complement strand
TCAAAAGCATCAATTCTTCTCCTGTCTCCCTTATTCATTGTTCAGCTTTCACAAGCATAGGATGCAACTGAAAATACCATAACATGAGTCAGGCACCCCTTCATCTTCAATGTGACATCTTTACAGCACTTTAAAGAGATCTTTTGCCACAGCTTTTCCCAATGCAATGCATCTTTTGATTTCTTCACTGCTGCTACCATATTGTTGATTGCAGAACCAAGTAAAGCAAAACCTTGGACAATCTCAATCTTTTCTCTTTATCATGAAGTTGCATACTGACCCAGTTGTAAGGATTTTTGTTTTGTTGATGTTGAGTCTCAATCCATATTGAATGCTATGTTCTTTGATCTTCATAAGAAAATGTTTCAAATCCTCTTAACTTTCAGCAAGCAGAGTTGTGTCATCTGCATAACACGGGTTGTTAATAGTCTTTCTCCAATCCTGACGTCGCATTCTTCTTCATAAAGTCCAACTTCAATCCCCCACAGTACAGCAAACTGACAGACGTGTTGGAGATAACCAGGGTGGATGAGGCATTCCAAAGATGAGTAACTGGAAAGCCACCACCCACCCTTAGGGCTGGAGAAGAAGAGGAAGGAATTGGTGGCCTTGGAAGACCCTGGCATCACAAGTGGCATACTTAGGCTAGAGCCACAAGATGAATTGGAGCTGCTGCCTGATATGCTGTCTAAGTCCAAGAAAAGGAACAAGAAAAGCACTGGTGAACTGAGGCCAGAGTGGTGGTCAAGAGAGCCTGGAAAACACAGCTTGCAATAGTCAGGCACACAGAACAGAGACAGGGAGTAGGTCAGAGAGAAAATAGGCCAATAGCCAGCATAAATTTTTTTGTTTTTGATTTTTGTTTTTATTTTGGTACTTAAGGGTTGAACCCAGGGTTTCACACATACTTTGCAAGTGTTCTGCCACTGGGCTGCACCCCCAGCCCATTTGCTTACTTTTTATCTTGAGACAGGGTCTCACTAAGTTACGCAGGCTGCCTCTGGCCTCAAACTTGCAATCCTCCTGCCTCCACCTCTCAAGTCTCTGGGATAACAGGTGGGAATCACTGCACCTGGTGCTAGCACAACTTTAAACAGGGACAAGTTCTGTTATGTTTTTTAGATAGATGAATCAAATTTCTCACACCTCTTTCAGTGCCATTTCTTTACATTTTCTCCTGCAGAAGCTGCCGTCCATCTTTCCTCCCCACCTCAGCTTTGTCCTCTTCTCCCTTGGCTCTCTTCTCTTGTCCTGCCCTCATTCCCAGAATCCCCTCAGCAAAAACCTTGTGCAAAAGCCAGGAATCTTCAGCTCTCTTCCTCCTCACCCTCTGCACCAATAGTGGCTCTTCTGGGGGCTCCCTTGGTGACCTCCCAAAGCTCTGAGATCAAGTGAACAGTATTTATGTGGCCAACTTGGTACTTACAGCTTTGTCAAGCTGCCCAAGCAAGATAGAGAATGCACTTGCTCAAAAATAACATCATCCCTAGGGGCTCTTCAGCCTCCCTCTCCTCTTTGGAATAATAGCAATTGACCACTTAGTTACCTTGGTTAATGCCTAAGTCAAAATGTAGCCCCCACATCCTCCAGCTGGCATACAGAGGTGTTTGTTTTCCATTTGACAGAATTGAAAGGACTTCTTTCTGTTTCGTTTTCTTATAACCAACTGAACATAAGTATCTAAACTGTTGAGTTTATGGGCTCACTGAAGAGGAGGCTAAATTATTTCAATTTCAAAGTATATGAAAAAAATAAAAGATTACAATCTTCAAATTAAAATAAGTCTTGCGACATTGTAGGAGTTTAAAAGCTGTGTGCTTATTGATAGAAAAACATTAAGACACAAATAGTTTATATGATTTACTCCAAGGTCACATCACATCTCATTCGATGACCTAATTATCTAAACTGAAAAGAACAAGGGAAATATTTACATAATTAATTTTATTGTTGACAGCTGTAGTGCCAGGCTTGAATATGTATTTCTTGGCATCTCAATCCATGTCTGCTGGCTCAGTTAGACTGTCTTTAAGGTGTTGGAATTACAGCACAGTTTTTAGATGTTCAGGCTATGTGGGCATGTAGGCACCTGTCCAAATCCCAGCTTTGCCACCTATTAGGTATTTGACCTTGGACCAGCTCCATACATCTCTTAGTCCAGTTTCTACATCTAAAATATGGGATAATAGTAGTACCATCCTTACCAAAAGAATGAGGATTCAGTGAGATGATGTGTGTTGTTGGGGAAGAAAATTTTTTCCTCTACTGTCTTAAGTTTAGTTCCTTGTTGTTGTTAGGTGCCACTGTGTTGGGTTTGACTCATAGCAACCGTATGTACAACAGAACCATATACTCTGTGCTAGGTACGTGATCATCTTTATGTTTAGGCCTATTGTTGTACTGTGTCAATCCATCTAGTTGAGGGTCTTTTTTTTTCTTTGACTTGCCACTCTACCAAGCATGATGTCCTTCTCCAGGGATTGGTTCCTCCTGTCAATATGTCCAAAATAATGTCAGCACAGTTTAACCATCCTTGCTTCGAAGGAACACTCTGGTTACATTTCTTCTAAGACAGATCTGTTGGTTATTTTGGCAATCCTTGGTATATTCAATATTCATCTCCACCACTATAATTCAAAAACATCAATTATTCTCTTATCTCTTCTATTCAACCTCCAGCTTTCACAACTGTATGATGTGGCTGAAAATACCATGACATGAGTCAGGTGCACCTTTGTCTTCAATGTGACATCTTTACTTTTCATCACTCTAAAGAGGTATTTGCAACAGTTTTTCCCAGTGCATTGTGTCTTTTGATTTCTTGACTGCTGTTTTCATGGGTGTTGATTGTAGAACTAAGTAAAGCAATATCTTGGACAACCTCAATCTTTTCTCCATTTATCATAAAGCTGCATACTGACCCAGTTGTAAGGATTTTTGTTTTTCTGATGTTGAGGCACAATCCATACTGAAGACTGTGTTCTTTGGCAAAGGACATGTTAACGGAAGAAAAGGGCGTTTTTATTAATATTTACGTGCAGAAGAGTTCACAGAAAAGTTATGAAGCTCAAAAAAGAGGTTACAATCAGAGACTTAGGCCAGAAATGGTAGCACATGCCTCTAATCCCAGCACTTGGGAGGCAGAGGCAGGAGATTCACAAGTTTGAAGCCAGCTTGGGTTATACAGCAACAAGTTCAAGGCCAGCTTCAACTACATAGTGAGATTAAATCTTGAAAAATCAAGGTCTGGGGATGTAGCTCAGTGGTAGAGTGCTTATCTAGCATGTGCAAGGCCCTGCGCTCAACCTCCAGCACTGCAAAAACAACCAACCAACTAAACAAATAGAATCAGAGGCTTATATATCTTCTTAGCAAAGCAGAAAGAGTTTTGGCTTCAAGGGACAATAATTCATGAGGAAGTGCCTCAGAAATGAAGGAGGAACTAATGGGAGATAAAGGTTATTTTGGTACAGTCTGTTTAGGCAAATTCAGTGTCAACTGTCCATCTTCTCTGTTTTTGGTGACAAGCTGTTCTTCCCTTCCTGGCATGGGGAAACACCTTCACAAAGAGAAATTTGTGCCCTAGTCTTAGCTAGATTAGGGAATGGCAGAGAACTCTTCCTGTATCTGTTGATCATCAGTTGTTCAACTCAAAATCATCCTCATGCCACAATGGCATATTTGGGGGTGGCATGTTCTGCTCCTCTTCAATATAAAATGTCTTCCCATCAGGCCTGCCCACAGTAAGTACTCAACAGCCACCAATTATTCTTCGAACAGAATGTCCCCCAGTGCAGAGTGCAGCCCAGCTGCAGCAGGGTGGCAGAGAGAGAGGAGAAGACATTGTCTCTTTCCTCCAGTTTTTCTGCCTGGGCTTTCTTAAAAATAAGATTATCTACATTTACAACATATGTGACCCCTGAAGACTCACCCAAGCCTGTCCTTGCCCCTGCAGTGCTCTGCCATGGTTCTGGATCAGATCCATCTGGCATAGCCTCCCTCTTGCCCAGTTTCCATCCCCACTTCTGGATTGTATGCTGGAGGAAATGCAGACTCCTTCACGGGCTCCCTCCTGCCTTCAGGGAGAAGTTCAAGTTAAAGCCCAGCACCATCTGTGCTGTACCTGAATCCCTCTCCCTGCAGCTCACCATTTCCCTTCCATGCTTTCCCCAGCCCAAGTGGGCTAATTTGACCACTGGGCCAGAGATGCATCCTCCCGCCTCCAGGCCTTTGAGTGGGAGGCATCCCTGAAGGAAACTCCATCCTCTCTCCTGTTCACTCGGGAGTCCCTCACTCTTGCTGATATTTCTCATGCTGCCCCACATGATCCCCTTCCCTCATCCTCACTGACTTAGGTGTCCCCCAAGTCCCTTCCTCTCTAGGAGTGGTAACTGGGCTTCTTTGTCTTGGCCTTTAGGTCATGAGCTCTTTGAGGAAGGGAACACATTTAGCTCATGTCAGAATCCAGTACCTGGCAGAGCCATGTCATGGAGTAGGTTCCCCTATATACCTACTTAGGGAAGGATAGCACTGAGAATGTCTATGGTGGCCTGGAAACCAACAATAACATCCTTATCTCCGTCTGACGTTCAGGGCTTCTGTAAAGAATGGGTGACAGGAATACAGAGGGGAGGGAGGGAGTGATCTTGCAAAAGTATATGGGTGAAAGGGATGGCTGAGACACGATGAAGAAACAGCCTTCAAAAGTTTCCCTGTGCAAGATGTATGTTAATTTCCCAGATGTATGAGCATCTGCGTCTTTTTGTGGGGGAATATACAGTGGCTTTTCTAACACTGGTGCTTGAGATGGGGTTATTTCCCTTCCAAGTGAAAACTAATTAAATAAATTATATTTTTTTCCGTGGTGCTTACAAAGTGTGGGAGTTGTCTCCAAACATTACTTAATGTTCTAATTTAGTCATCAATGGGCTGAAAGAATGTAGCATAATTATAAGTATAAAGTACTGCTAAATATTTTATCATGTTCAGCATATGCTGTTAAAAAAAACCTCCTACAACTATAATTGTCAACATTTGATTCACAAAAAGTAAACAACAGCTGAGTATAACGGGATGGTAAAGAATCGCTCCATACTTCCTGACATATGGCGAGGAGTGTGTCCGTTTGGAATTGGGAGATGGTCACGTGTATCAGCTGAGCCATTTTCCTTGCTGGGATTCTTCCTGTTGGAAAAACATCCCCAGGAAAACTGGGGACATTTTCCTGAAGCAGACACAGGAACATGAAAACGTGTATGGATCAGTGAGATCTCAGACAGGTGGAATTTAAATCACGTGACAGCCAGGCTATTGAACGGAGCCACAGAGAGAAGGCCACAATGTCTGTAAAAGCGCACGGTCCAGGATTCCTGCACACAGAGAGAACTAGTGTGCTTTGGAGGAAATGACCGGCAGTTTCCATTCATTGGTTTCAGTTTCTGTGAACAAACTCCAATGGGGCCAACTTGTGTCACATCTTGCTGTGACTTGAATTCATTATAAACGCTTGTTTCTGAAGAGGCCACTAGGGAGCTGCTTGGAATTTCTTTTTCGTTATCAGATGTTTTGCATACATGGGTTTTAACCCCTAAAGAGATACTGATGAGCCCCATATATCCAGATGGAAGGGGTGGGGACCTGCAGGCACCCAGGACCAGACACCTCTAAGCCACACTGAGGAGAGAGGCAGGCACCACTTCTGCAGAGACAGCTTTGCTTCTCCTCAGAGAGGGATAAGGAGCCGTAGCCCAGCTTTGGGACAGAGGACTTCTGAACAAAATGCTGAGTAACAAGATTATCCTTTTGTCTTTCTCCACAAATGATAACATTCTGCCTTAAATCCTCCTTGGAATAAGCAGTGGGCTTTGGGGCAGGTATTGAAAGAATAAGTTAACAAATCATTGAGGTAATTAGTTAATTAGTAGCCACCCCCAGGCTGAGAGAAGTGAATAAGAGGGCTGACTAAGAACTCTCTGAGGAAGAAAGTGGCTTTCTATGTAGTCCTCCAGAGAGGGCAATCAGAGGAAATCAGCAGTTCGGAGATAGAACTGCTTTCTCAGTTCAGTTTTCTGGAGATAATAATCAAGAGTGCTGGGAATAGGCTTTGAGCTCTAAAATGCCATAGAACGTCACTTATGTCATTCTGATGCCTCCTTGATGAGTTGCTTTAAAAAATGATAGTGCTGTGATTATTCAGATTGGTCTTAGTGAATAAAAACAAAGGCTATCTTTTCATACAGCTTCTCACCATGCCAGCCAGGTACATGAGCAATCATGGCATGTGTATAGTCTCTTTGAACTCAAAGAAGCTCCAAAAAGGTGGGTACCACAGAGATCAAACAATCAGTACTTAAGGGTGCTCAAAGGAACAAAAACCAAAATAATTCTTTTTTTTTTTTTTTTTTCCCAATACTGGGGGTTGAACCAAGGGCCTCGCACTCACATGCTGGACCACTGAGCGCACCCTCAGCCTTTTTTTTTTTTTTTTTTTTACTTTTTGAGACAGGGTCTCACTAAGTTATGCAGACTGCCTCTGGTTTTGAACTTTCAATCCTCCTGCCTCTGCCTCCCGAGCTGCTGGGATTATAGGCGTGCACCACCATGCCCAGCAAAACCAAAATAATTCTGACGAAACATGGGGACTTCAGAGAAAAACTCAAAATGACCTTCCTTCCTTCCCACCTCTCTCTCTCTCTCTCTCTCTCTCTCTCTCTCTCTCTCTCTCTCTTTTTCTCTCTCTCTTTTCTTTCTTGAGTATCACTAGGAAGCCTAGGCTGGCCTTGCACTCACTATGTAGCCCAGAGTGCTGGTGTACATCACCACACTCAGCTGTCATTTCATTTTTAGAACTAAACATGGGACCTAGTTTAAACAGGTCCTACTCAACTTTCCAGACAAAAACACAGAACATGTTTTGTATATTACACTGTTGTTTGTTAGGTGCTATCGAATTGGGTCCACCTCATAGTGACCTTCTGTACAATAGAACAAAACACTCCTGATTCTGTGCTAGGCATATTTTTTTTTATGTTTAAACCCATTGTTGCAGACACTGTTGTCAATCCATCTAGTTGATTATCTTCCTTTCTTTAATTGACCTGCCACTTTCCCAAACATGATATCCTTCTCCAGGGATTGGTCCCCCCTGAAAACATGTCCAAAATACGTCAGACACAGTCTAGCCATCCTAGCTTTCAAGGAGCACTCTGGTTGCACTTCTTTTAGGACAGATCTGTTGGTTCTTTTGGCAGCCCATGGTATATTCAGTATTCATCCCCATCACCATAATTCAAAAGCATCAATTCTTCTCCTGTCTCCCTTATTCAGTGTCCAGCTTTCACAAGCATATGATGCGACCGAAAATACCATCATGGCATGAGTCAAGTGCACCTTCATCTTCAATGTGAAATCTTTACCTTTCAACACTTTAATGAGGTATTTTGCAACAGTTTTTCCCAGTGCAATGTGTCTTTTGATTTCTTTATTGCTGTTTCTGTGGGCGTTGATTGTAGAATCAAGTAAAGCAACATCTTGGACCACCTCAGTCTTTTCTCCATTTTTCATGAAGTTGCATACTGACACAGTTGTAAGGTTTTTGTTTTGTTGTTGAGGTTCAATCCATACAGAAGGCTGTATTCTTTGATATTCATCAGTAAATATTTCAAATCTTCTTTACTCTCAGCAAGTAAGGTTGTGTCATCTGCCTAACACAGGTTGTTAATGGGTCTTCCTTCAATCCTGATGCCAAGTTCTTCTTCATAAAGTCCAGCTTCTCAGATTATTTGCTTGACATAGAGATTGAAGAGGTATATGAAAGTCCACAGCCCTGGTGCACACCTTTCTTAACTTTAAATCAGGCAGTGTTTCCTTGTTCTGTTTGAACAACTGCTTCCTGGTCCACGTACAGATTCCTCATGAGTACAGTTAAGTGCTCTGGTATTCCCATTCTTCACAGTGTTATCCATAACTTACTGTGATCCACACAGTCAGATAGATTTGCATAGTCAATAAAACATAAACATTTTCTGGATTCTCTGCTTTTGGCTAATATCCATCTAACATCAGCAATGATGTCCCTGGTTCCACCCCCCTCTTTTCAATAGGGCTTGATTTTCCAACCATTTTCTGTCTATATACTAGTGCAGTCACTTTTGAATGATCTCTAGCAAAATTTTACTTGCTTGTGAAATAAATGATATCATTCAATAATTTCCACATTTGGTTCGATCCCCTTTCTTGGGAATAGGCACAAATATGGATCTCTTCCTGTCACTTGGCCAGGTAGCTCTTTTCCAAATCTCTTGGCAAAAACAAGTGAACTCTTCCACTGCTGCATCTGTTTGTTGAATCATCTCTATTGGTATTCCATCACTTCCTAGAGCCTTATTTTTCACCAATACCTTCAAGGCAGCTTCCACTTCATCCTTCAATACCATTGATTCTTGATCATATGCAATCTCTTGAAATGGTTGGTCATCCAACAATTCCTTTTGGTATAATGTCTCTTTATTTCTTCCATCTTCTTTTGATGTTTCTTGTGTCATTTAATATTTTTCCTGTAGAATCGTTACTATTGCCACTCGAGGTTTGAAGTCTTTCTTCATTTCTTTAAGCTTGAGAAATAGAGAGTATGTTCTATCCTTTTAGTTTTCTACTTCCAGCTCTTTGCATATGACATTATAATATTTGATTTTGTCTTCTCCAGCTACCTTTCGAAATATTCTGTTTAGTTCTTTAATTTTGTCATGTCTTCCTTTTACTTTAACTGCTTGTCATTCAAGGCCACATTTCAGAGTCTCTTTTGACATGTAAGTTGGCTTTTTATCCCCCTATCTTTTAAAAAACCTTTTACTTTCCTCATGAATGGTATCTTAGATGTCATTCCACAACTCATCGGGTCTTCGACCAGTAGTGTCTAATGCATCAAACCTTTTGTTTAGGTGGTCTCTGAACTTAAATGGAATATACTCAAGGTCATACCTTGGCTCTTGTACACTTGTTTTAATTTTCTTTAGTTTCAGTTTGAACCTGCCTATGAGCAGTTGATGGTATGATCCACAATCAGGACCTGGTCTTATTCTAACTTTTGATATTTATCTTTTCCTTCTTCTCATTCCACAAATGTAGTCATTTTAATTCTTGTGTGTTCCATCTGGTGAATACCATATATATAGTCACCTTTTATGTTTGTGAAAAATGTATTTGCAGTGAAAAGTTCTTTGGTCCAACAAAATTCTCTCATGCAATCTCCAACATAATTTCTGTCACCAAGGCCATATTTTTCAACTATTGAGTCTTCTTGTTTCCAACTTTTGCGTTCCAGTTAGTAGTAATTATTACATACTGATTGCGTGTTCGATCTATGATTCTACCACTGAGCTATTCCCCCAGCCCCTGTAAATGTTACTTTAGTTTCTAGATGTCTATCTTGTCCAACTTTCCATTGCTTGACTTCTTACAGAAGCTATGATCTTCTTATAGAAGCTATGGGTTTTTGCTCAAGTTGGGATTTATACTGAGTTCCTAACATATATTTTAGAGGCACATTTATTTGTGGTAGAAAGAGTGAATTACTCATCAAGATTTCTTAGTAGTTTTTCATAACAATTTCTTTCCTTCTCATGTTGTCCTTAGAGAGTTATGGATGATGTGATTTATATTTTTCCAAGGAACATCTTTAAGTTGGAGAAACAATTACACTTAAACTTTTCTTGTTTGCCTAGAAAATAATTGATGGTGCTTGTGGAATGTCAATATTTCTGCATCACCTAATTGGATTATAGAAGGTGCTCAGTTTTCTGGTCTATGTTGTCTTTTTGTTTTTGCTGTTTTGAGCAGAGGTCATCAGGACACAGAAAGCCACTTCTCCAAGATGATTAGAAAATAGAGAATTTACAGTGAGTAGCTCTAAAGAGATTTATACAGATCCCTTTTCAAAAATTATGGTCTGTAGGTTTGCAGGTTAAAAAAAATGTCCAATCAGGGAAAATAGGGAGAATTAGTTTCTCAAAAACAATATATGTTTGGATGTCTCTTAAATTTATGCTTTTAGGGTGACTTGATAGCAACATCATTACAATACCATCATATATTTTCCACATAATAATACACTGACTTAGTGAAGGGCAAGATTTACAGATGGTTGTTAACTCTCAAAGCATCTGAAGCAGATATTGAATCATTCATCCACCAGTGTTTCATGAACTCTGTCTAGGAGCAAGACATTATGACATTGTATTAGTCAGCTGTCCTTGCTACAGCAAAAAAACCAACCCAAACAAACACGGAGAAAATGGTTTATTGGAAGCTCACAGTTAGTAGATCAGTCCATAATGGTGATGGGCAGGTGTGGCAGTGACAGGAGGCAGGCCCATGGCAAACAACCTTATATCTTCATGAGCAGGAACCAGACAGCAGAGCCACAGGGATAAACCACCCCATGAGGGCCCATGCCCAGGCCAGGCTAGACCTGCCTCCCAAAGTTCCACAACCTCTCAGGACAGTACCACCAGCTGGGTCACAACATGACCTTTGGGGAACGTGTTAGATCCAAACCATAGCAGGCTATATGGTTCTATGTAGGAGATACTTTCAGATGAAAGCCTGGCTAATTCTAGTTAAGACTTGGTTAAGAGAGCTTAGCACTTCCTCTCTAATATTTATTATGTTGTTCAAATATACAGCACACATTTGCAAATCCTAAATAAGTAAAACCTGAAATAAACTTACTGTGATTTAATCACTGCCTACCTCAATTTCATCATGTGTAATGCTGTATACTATCTTTGCAGTGGTCTTACACATAATAGTAGCCAATAAATATTTGCTAATGGCAGGCTGGTGAGTATAGGTATAAAAATGGATTCCTCTGCCCACTTCGCCCAGCACAAGTGATTGCATCATAGGGTTTCTCACTATTTTCCTTCTAATTAACTTTTGGCGTACATCAAACGAAATGGGCCCAAATTCCATGATCACAGTTTTGATCAAATCTACTTATACTCCTTAAGTGTGTGAGCACAAAACAGTCAAACAGCTGGGGGCAATGGTATACCCCTATAATCCCGGTGACTCAGGAGGCGGAGACAGGAGGATGGCAAGTTGGAGGCCATAGACAGCCTGTATAACTTCGTGTGACCCTGTCTCAAAATTAAAAAAAAAAAAAAAAAAAAAAAAAAAAAAAAAAAAAAAAAAAAAAAAAAAAAAAAAAAAAAAAAAAAAAAAAAAAAAAAAAAAAA